>CM076571.1:192870272-193087857 GCA_034641835.2 Pinus albicaulis | reverse complement strand
GTGGCCAAGGAGGGGCAAGGGCGAGGAGGCCTTTAGGGGTCGAGCAAAACGACAAGAGGTGATTTGAAAGGAAAAGAGGCTGATTTCGATGGATGCGGAAGTGAGGTCTGGATACGGAAAAAGAAAGAGAGTGAAGCTGCGAAGCAGAAACGGTGAAACGGGCGACTCTTCCTGAGTGGAGGGTACTAAAGCCTAAGAGGGCAGGTTCCCACTTAGATGAGTAAAACGGATCAGATCTTGGTCGAGGCGGTACAGAGGCAAGTGGAAAACACGGCGGTATAGGCGGAGCCGGAAAAATTACGGAAAAATGCGGAAAAGGCGGTCGCGAGGTTCGACACGATTTTGGTTCGAGGCCATGATTACGGTACAGAAAAGTGCGTCCGAGTCGCGAGGTTTTGGGCCAAAAGGTGCGACCCCCGTTCCGGCATTTCGACGTGAACACACACGAAAAATTGCCCCCACGTCTCAGGTGCGGCTGGTGTCGCTTACCTGCGCAATAGGGCCAGAAACACACGGAAGTTAGAAATTTTGGGTTTTTAGGGTTTTATGTGAGAAAAATGACATGAAAAGAGAAAAACTAAGCAGCTAAAAAAGAAGCCCTAGGGCCTGAAGTAGCTGGATATGCAGGAATATGAAAAACGACAGCGGTCGTAATTTAAAACCCGTGTGGAGTCGCCATTTGTTAGTATGAATTCTTCGTCGAAGCGTACAAAAAAGAACCACTTTAGCTACGCATAACTAATAGCCCTAACAACAATAATGGCTGCAAAACATCTTCAGATCTGCAATTAGTAGTTAAAGTGCTGCAACAAACAGATCTATAAATGGAAAGATATTAAGCGGTGAAGTAAAGAGTTTGCTCCATGCATCCAACAGACAAGACAAGAACACGATTTTTGAATGAATTTTTATATTACAGGGCACCTGGGAGGAAACAAGAAGGTGTATCCAGATCTCCTCAATAGGATGGGTTCTTTGTAGTCCTCAGCACTTCAGATCTAAGCTTTCTCTCTCTTGTAGATGTAGAAAACCCAATGTAGAAGGTAGAGCTCAATGGGAGCAACAATGACAGAAAATGAGACCAAGTGTATAGATCCAGAGTGATCTAGTATGCAACAAAAGGTGAAGAATGAAGGGGAAAACCCTCCTATTTATAACAAAATATTGGGTCATTCTAGATCTTGGTGCATGATTAAAATAATGTTAACCAAATCCAGATCCACCTCTATGGAATATTTTATTATTATTTGTTGGAGGGAAAGGGTGTTTGACTTGGGTCAAATCCCTTGATTAGTGAAGAATAAATAAATAAATGATTTATTTATCTTTTTAAGGAAGTGGTTGGGATATAATCAAATAAATAATGATTTATTTAATTAATGGTAGTTGATTTGGTCATATTTAACAAGGAATATTATCTAAATAAGATTTAAATAATTATTCCTAGAAAATAATAAGATAACTATGGGTTTATCTCATTAATTTCTTTGTTTTTGGGTTAAACATGACTGGGAATAATAATTAAATTATGGTTTAATTAATTATTCCTTTTGGGGTTTCCTAATTAATCATAGTGAAAGCAGTTTTACTTGGAGTAAAACTGGTCTTACATGGTGTACTTGGGTCCATCTAATGATGAAAAGTTAGATGACCAAAAAATGGTGTAACAATGTGGCACTCCATGATACGGACACATGGTGTGTGGATTTGAGTTTTTTAGGTGGTCAAGTGGGCCGAAAATAGGTGAAATGTGGCACCACTCAGAGATTGACATGTGCCAATTGGTACAAGTGGTAGACAATTGGCATGCTCAAACAACAAGGTGATGCAGGAATGACATGAGGGAGAAAATATCAGAAAAGCCCCAAATCTGGAGAACTAAAGCTCATCACCAACCTGAGATTAACAACTTTACATGATGTCACCTATGAAATCGTAAATGGAGAAATCATAGTAACAATAAAGTAACCTATGTAACAATAAATTCGGATTCATCCTGGGAGTGGTAATGGGAGAAATCATAGTGAACAACAGGAAACATGCAGAGTTGCTTACAATCAAATAGATGAAAAAACACATGCAAAAAACCTAGATAATAATCATGAACAAGCTTAATATTGAATTATGAACTGTAAAGGAACTTAAAAAATGTGACATTACGAACTTGGTCAAGCGCACAAGCAAAAATATCCTGGACATGACCCTGGTTGACAAGTTGTATTGCTCATGATGCAAGAGGATTTGTACCTACACTGCCAAGTCAATCAAAATCCATCATTATCTATACAATAAATACAAGTAATTGATGTAGTATTTTTTACTCTAAGATGAATTCTTATGATAATGTTAGAAAATATGTTGAAAATTTCAAAACATACCTGAATAAGCTCCTCTTTGTTTCAAGAAAATTTTATTGGAGTCGCATGAACTTGGAACAAGCCTCCCACGATCTGAAAGAGTAGCAACTAAGTCAACAGTGACTTTTTTGTTGCTATGTTGGATCGAGTGAGGTTTTCTCCAAGATTAAATTGCTCCAATAAATTATTTTCTACTAAACAGGGCCAACCACGTGAAGGTGGAAGCTCTTATGGCCCCTCCCCCCCTCACATCACTCTCAATTCCCCAATACCCAATCTATATTTCATTTTTTACTTTCATGAGCATAAAAAAAAATATTCAATAACTAACAAAAAAACAATGCAACAAAAAGTACACAAGGAAACATTGAAATTAGTGCTTGACATAGAAATAGTATGATAAATGAGTTTTTTATATAACACAAAAATGTTCCAAGTGTGGTAACGTTTGTCTTATAATAATATAATATTTTACATTATCAAATTTTCTTTTTCTTCTTCCTATTTCTAAAGCTCCTAATTACATCATCAATATCATCATGCTCTGCTCCTGTTTCGTGCCTTTCGACCCGCACTGCTGACCTAGTTGCATAGTCGCGATGTCTAGTCTCATCCAGTGATGGGGCCTCGCCTACAAAAATAGATAATATTAAATTTTAATTGTCAATTTTTAAATATCATTGAACTAGTTCGGTAATATTAATAAAAAAAATTCAATGAGATTATTTACCTGGTGCACTAGTTGTCATCGTTGGGACTGTTTCCCTGTCTTCCTCTCTTGTGGTAAGATCCTCAAGGGAAACATTCTCTGTCATTTAAACAAAAAAAGTTATAAGGACAAAAATCAAGGCATAATTAGAAAAAATTATAAGTTTAAATTAATTACCGTCACGGCCCTCACTGATAGTAGCATTGTTGGCCTGGTCCCCACTACAATGATCAAGTTGCACGTGAGGAACATCTAGATCTGGCTCTACAACTAGGTTATTTGCCTTGTCGACAGTGCTGCTCCCCTGATTTAAACAAAGTTGTTAGACATTAAATTTATGGATGAAAACAAACATATTGAAAGGTTAACGTTTTACCTTATCAGGCATTCTAGATCTTGGGACCTGCCCCAAGCTTCTGCGACATTCAACTACGGCTTGATAGCCGAAATGGAAAGCGATATTTTTATCTTCCTCTGTAGTTTCTCTTCCGAAGTAATCACCCTACATTACATATGATTGTGTATTTTTAATGTTATTTGATATGATTACAAAAAAGTTGGAAGGCGATACAATTAATGATAAGATGTTTAGCTACTTACAATTCTTGTGGCTAATTTCAAGTAGCCGCCTTGGCCTAGCTTGTGATGGCCATTTTTTTCAATCCTAGCTTTGGTTGCCTTCGAGGTGTCAGACAACCTATCATCAAAATATTGAAGTCAGATATGACGTAGCACACTTTTATTTTAGACATAGAGAAAATTAAAGCTTTTGAATTAAAGTTATAATTTACCTTGCGGGTCTAGTTGGCATTTTTCCTTCTTTCTTTGCCCTTTTCTCTTTTCCATCATGGATGAGTGCTCTCCACTCACTCTCTGGAACTGTGAGAGGATGCTCGTATCTAGGTTTAAATTTAAATTGCGTCCTATAGGTGTCCCTGGTATATTTCAAATATTTGCGAGCTACCCGAGCCACCGTTGTTCTGTCAAATGTGCCCACCCCAAAAAGGGCTTCTAGATAATCTAGAAGTTCTTTTTTCAGGTTGGAATTCTGGGAATTCCACCTTGTGCATATTGTTGGGCCAAAAATTACCAACGCATGGCTCTCCAAAAACCTGTAGAACTCATTGTTTCCTACACAGAGAAAAAAAAATAAAAAATAAAGTAAAATAAAAAAAAATAAAAAATAAAACATAAAATAAAATAAATAAATAATAAATAAAATAAAAAAATATTATCATTAATTTAAAAATAAAAATCATGATAAAATATGTTTTAGATAGAGTACATGAAATAGTTAAAATATTAAAACTTACCTGGCAGTTGTACGTGCTTTATATGGACACCTTCATCGTTCACCAACAACGTGCCATTAATGGTCCCCGTGGAGCTGACACGTGTAGTTCCAGGAAACGCAATAATGAAGTTGGCCATATCGACCTCATCACTGCCAACACGTTCAACGATTGGCTGGGTGTCTGCTTGGGTAGGGTGTGTTTCTTGGCTGGCACCTAAAGGAGTAGAAGGTGCACAAGAGGGTTGTTGGGCAATCTCTTGCCCTTGTGTCCCACTACCACCAACATCGGGTTTATCAAGTGTCAGATAACGCTACATAAAAAAGAACTTTTTGTTAGTTTAGTCAATGTATAAATTAAAAATCAAACAATCACAATTCATCTCATGCAGAACAAAAAAAATATCCTTTTGATTTTTTATTATTCCCTGATATGTTTCTAGTTGGGTCATAAGTTGTTTTATCCTCTCTTCTGTTTCAGGTGTTTGAGGCGCATCTATCAAAGTATCAAATTCCGACCTTGATTTTCGTGCCTTTTTTCGCAGCAAGAGCAATGGAGATAGGGATGAAGAAAGCTCTTCCTCATAGAGGGAATCATCAGGCGTACCATGGCCAAGTGTCTGCATATTTGAAAAAAATTAATATTATTTCAATTATGTAAATAACTAAAATACCTGAAGATAGAGCAATGCTGGCACTTTACATGTTCTTCCACTGGCCCCTTTCCACGATCATCCCATCTCGGCGTTGTTCCTGTACTGCCCTGATCAGTCTACCACATTGCAATAAAATTATAAATGTAAAAACTTGAAAACAATATCTAACTTGAAAACACAAAATGAAAACTGAAATAATTTTTAATAAGACACCGGAAGACAAAGTTAGAGTTTCAAATATGACTTGCATTAAATTCAATCCTGGAAACATGTCATTGCACATTAAGGCACCCAGACAAGAGACGAGTTGAAAATGAGACTAAACTAGGTTATTTGTAGTGAAATTTTAAAATATCAAAAGGTATATTAATTATCGAAGCAAATCAGCTTCATAATTAACCTCTTGAAAGATGAAATCAAGAGTCATATTACCATATTAAATATGGATTCATGTTAATGGAATATGATCCAAGTTTCGAGTTACACCTTTATATGACATGATATCAAATCTTTGGTGGTTCTAATAACTCCATTATTCTCGCTAAGACCTGCCTCTCTTCTTGTTTAACATTATTTTCCCATTAGACCTATCTTAATACGTTTTTTGTTCTCTTGTTTTGTAACTCCATGTAGAGATAATTATTTGGTATCTATTAATTACCTTTGCTTGGGGCTTCTTTAGTGTGCAATGATGCCTAAGGTTCACATTACATTTGAGCTTCAAGAAATAAATGAGATAGAGGTTTGAGCTTGATGTAGTAAATAATCCTCTTGGAACACCTAGTGGATGTCAACCTCTATATAAATTTTGATACATTAGAGCCACAACATAAAACACATGCAGATTGGGAAGGAGGAAAAACCAAGACCTTATATGAAGAAAACTCTGTATATGACCCTATATTAATCAACCATCATTCTCATGTGCTTCATTTCGGATACAACTGGTCCCTTATATGACTATAGGTGATTAGAACTCTGTATTTAACTCTGTATTTGGATGAATGATGTAGTTGTTTGGATCTTGGAAAACCCGTGCCTCTTAGAATATGTTGTTGTAGAAAAATTGAGAGTTAAATCAAATTATTTGTGTTGACTGCTTCACAACAATATCAATTGATCAATGAACTTTTTAGTAACATAGATGTCATGATCTATAATGAGGTGGAGGAGGAAGTGTAGAAGTGAGAGTGTAAATGGTCATGAATAAATGTTAGTGATCCTCAATTTGGATATGGAAAACTTTGTTGTGGTATTCAAGAAAGCAGTGAATGATTGGTAGACTGCTATTAAAGAAATTGTAAAATATACAAGTGTTATAAAGTGGCAAGGTTGCCCTGCCCAGGATACTCTGGAAAAATACAAAGGTGATCGAAGCTAAAAAATAGTGTGTGTGGGGCTAAGTGCTACATCACCTGACTAGCTTGTTCAGGGCTTCTCCTCCATAGGTCGAATATAACAAGACTCGTTGGTTTCCCTTCATTCCATGTTTTCAGCTAGAGTCAAGAAATAAACTCTTGAAACCTTGAAACCCTCCTCTTTTCTTAATTTGAATAACTCTTGCTTCAGGAAAAGGGTCCAACTATCCTAGAACTTGGCATTACAAACTTGTATTGTAACTTCGTTGGTTGTAATTGAATCAGTTGATTCAATAGAAAATGGATAGGAATGGGCTGAATAATATTTTTAAGTCGAGATGACAGCGACAGTCATTGTCTGTGGGTTTTTTTGTAGCATTTTCTTGTCAAAAGGATCCAATTTTTTTGTTTGATAGCTTCCTTCTGGTCACTCCGACCCAGGAAGTGGACATCCAAACCAATAATTGCAAAAATGCCAATGAGAATGAATGCAACAACAAGAATATCTGTGCATTGAGTGCTGTTAGCATGCTAACTGAGGGAAGTACAAAGAATAACGCACTTAGATGCAGACAGTCACATAAATCTCTTTCAGGGAAATCTGCTTCTGCCAAGAAATCCAAAAAAGAGAGAATTAAAGGAATGGTCCAACTTCTGAGAAATACAATCTCTGGTGAAGATTACATGGACACTGCTGTTGTCCTTAATAAGACTATTAGATATGTTAAATCTCTCCAGGTAAAAGTGAACAGATTGGAGGCTAATCAGCAGGAAAAGGTGAACTGGGTTTGACCCCAGTGTGACTAGGTGTCTCTTGCAGAACTCCCAAGATATAATGAGAAAGTGGATGCTGCCTAAAAAGCACGAAGATGGGTTCGCCAGCTTAAAATAAAAATAGAAATTCTCTCGCATACTTGTCTACATTCAATGATATTTGTAGCCAGATTTTGATCAAATCCTAGTTTTAAGCATGCTGGAGATTGAGGTTTAACATTAGCTATAATTATATCCACATGGCTAACTTATCTAGCCCTTATGCTGAATGTATAACTCCTGTCAAGGGAGATGTATCATCCATGCCACGTGGAAATTGTGCCAATGTTTTGGGTGGTGATTGTGTTGATAAATGATCACAAATTAGATTTCTTGATACTTTCCAATTACAAGCACCTGATTATTACAATAGTATGTTCATGTGTGACTATAATATGAACAGATGTGGGTTTAATTTTCACCCTGCACTAGTAAAGAGCTTTTCAGAGATTTTGCTCGGAAATGGCAAGGCAAAGAGAGAGACCAACCTTGAAAACATGGCCATGGAGAAAAACACAATTTCTGAAGTACTGGCTGCAGGAACATCAGGCCTCTGGGATGTTAATTTGCCATGGTACAGGGAAAATATTCCCTCATCTGTTACAACTATGCCAAATATGGGATTGAGTCAATTGTGCATGATATCCCTGGAAAGCTATGGGGGTGAGTTTATTGATTGTCCTGTGGTTGAAAATGAAGATGTAATTCGTGTGAGCTGTGATGTATTATCAAATTCGGATGGATCTATCAAAGTCGTATGATGACTGCATGTGCTTAATATTGTTGAAGGAAAATGGTAGGAAATGGTGATTAATTTTTCTTCTTGTAAAGACCAAATTGAGATGATGGAAATCAACTGCCAAATTTTATGGAAAGCATGCTGGAGACTGAGGTTTGGGGAATTCGTTATGTCTTACATTGACTTTTATTAAAAACAAAACTAAATCTACAGGCATGCCCTATTCAAGGAAAACAAGCAACCCAATTTATTGCTCTGTTTCAAATCCTGGGCATTCTAAATGGTAAAATCACTTTTCAAAATTTGGCAAAATTCTGTTTGGCCATACCATTTTTCCTGCTGATGGGGGAAGGGCCTGATTTCTAGAGTTTCTTGTGCGATGGGTGGTTCTTTGCAGCAAGGGCCTACTTTCTAGAGTTTCTTGAGCGGCGGGCGGTTCTTTGGAGCAAGGGCCTGCTTTCTGGAGTTTCTTTCACGACAGGCGATTCTTTGTAGTAAGAGGTGTATATCCAGTAGGTTTTGAGTCGATTAAAAAAGGCAAGGAGCTATAGTACTAATCTACAAAGGCATATATCCAGTAGGGTTTGAGTCGATTAGAAAAGGCAAGGAGCTGTAGTACTGATTACATGCAGGGTAGCTATAGTGATTAATGTAAAATTTTGAAAGGCTCGCCATGATTAATCTGAAACCTTTGTAATTCGTTTGAAATTCCTATTAAAACCATAGTTTATGTTAGTAATGCTCCACCATATAAATAGGTATTAAAACTTTTCAAATGCCTACTTAGGTTTCATTTAAAAATGGCATATAATTTTAGTTTAGCTTGTACAATAGTAAGGCCATTATTTATTGGTTTGAAATAATAAACAACATGCAACAAACCCACATAATTAGTAAATTATTTAAAGACAATAATTACTACATATTAAAATATAAATTTATAACATACCAGCTAATACTTGAACATAACATCTATATCAATATTCTTCTTCTATATCTTCTTGATCTTCATCCAATTGATCAACATATATACCAACATCTGATTCAAAAATAGTGTTGAAATAATCAACCATGTCATCATCATCATCAATTATGTCATTTTCAATAATATCCTCATTGACATCATCATCAATAATTGTTGCCTCATCTCCTATGCCTGATTCATCTTCTAATATATATTCTTCGTCTGTCAATGCATCTTCTTGCTCATCTGCCACTGCATCATCTTATTCTTGATCAATATCATCTTCTTCCTCTACAGTATACTCTACTAGCCTTCCTATTGCATCATATCTAATAGCAAATGACCATTCATTCTCACCTGGAACCTCTGAGTAAAAGACTTGTTCGCATTGGCTTGGAAAAACATAGTGATATTTTCCTGCTTCAAACTGCGATTTTTTAACCATTGGAAATCCATTGTCATGTTAAATAAGTGTTCTATCATCATCACGTACATTCATTCGTAGCCTATACCATTTGATGCCGAACAAAACTATTTTGAAGGAATTAAAGTCACACTCAACTATATCATATAAAACCCATAATATCTATTTTCAAATTCTCGAGGATGTCTGTCACTCCTGGAGGAAACATTAGTGACCTGGAATACTGCAGTTATCCCACTATTAGAAGTTTTCTTGTTATCATCCAACTGTTTAACGTGAAATTTACAACCATTGCACCACATAGCTTTGTGGTGTTTCAACTGCAATATGCCAAACATGAAAAAGATGCATTCTCAATTAATAATTAATCATATAATTTACACAGCATGAAAATTATCTGAAAAATCAAACTTGTTGTCACATTATAAATATAGTATAAAATAAGTAATGAATAAAATAGGTGAATTAATTGCTTACCTTTCTATGTTTCAAACCATATGCTAAATTAATTTCTCTGTCTGTAACATTTCCATCTACACTACGATACGGTTCTCTAATCAATTCAGACAGTAGTTGCCATGATAATCTACCATCGTTAAGTTCTTTACATGTTTCAATCCATTCACTCATTCACTCAATATTTTTTGCAATGTACAAAAGTAGTTCCTCATAATCTTGAGCACCTGAATAAGAAAACAATAATTCACCAATATTAATAAATATTACTTATAACCATGGTAAATTATATTAATTAATAAACTATGAAAGAATAAGACCTAAATGAATATAATGATCATATACATGATGTAAAAAAATGAAACATTATATGTATTATACATAATAAATCTTTTACCTTTCACTTTCTTCATTCTACCTTCTCCCAACAAGTGCTCCACTTCAAATTTTTTGATGGAGTTCACATCCCAAATGAAATCCACTGCCTTCATAGCTGGTGCAGCTAATATAGGAAGATAATGACTAATATACCCCATGGATTGATATACCACATATCCCTCCACCATAGAACCCTCAGGTCATGCTCTTTGTCTAAACAAAGCCTTCAAGGATTTCAAGTGCCTCTCAACCATCCACATTGACCTTGTGTGTATTGGTCCACACATTTAAATCTCCTCAACTTGGTGTATCAAGTAGTGTTCTTGTGCATTGAAAAATGTTGGAGGTAGATACTTTTGCATTTCACACATTAGCCGAGGAATTTCTATCTTCCAATACTTTATTTCATCTTGATGGATTTCTTTCAATGACAACCATCTACAAATCATTACACAAGGGTATTTCAATGAAAAATAACATATATTTCATTACAAGTAAATTAATACATCATTTCATTAAGTACGAAAAGAAATTGTAGCAATTAGATTTTGCGTATAAATCAAAACTACTTACCTCATGTATTTACTAAGACCATATATAACTTGTTTGACATTGTTTTCGAAGTTGTTTGGGAGAGATACAGGTAGAACATACTATAAAAATAAAAAATGAATTGTTATTGGCTTCCAAATTAAACAAAAAAAACGAAAATTTGAAATATGTATTCAAGAAATAACATACAAAAACGTATACCAAAAAAATTACCTTAAAAAAGGTATGCCAATCATGTGTTTTCACCCCACTGAAGTCACCTTTCTTCGTTAAGATATTATTTATGTTTGAAGCAAAACCTGTTGGAAATTTAATTCTTCTAACAACCTCTTTTACATCATTGCTTTGTTATTTTGTTAATAACCATGGAATATTATTATAATATAGAACTCCATTGTTATTTGATCTGTCGATCACACTTTTCATTGCATGATTCGATTTCTCAATGTCAGCACAAATTTTGTCAATTTTATCTCTATCATGTGCACCATCTATGGTTCGACATAACGTTTCTGTCACATTCTTCCCGACATGCATTTTATCAAACAAATGAGCTATTTTTAGGTCCTCATAGTAGGGAAACCTCATGAATTGAGAAGGATAACATTTCATTCTAGGTGGAAGTACAATATTAATACCTTCACCGTGACAATGACCTTGATATCAAAGAATAAAATAAATCAGAAAAATAATTACAAAATACAGTAAAATAAATTCATTAGTTAAAAAAAAATTCCAAACATTACATAAACAAATTATATATATATATATATATATATATATATATATATATATACACACACAAATTACGTACCAGCTGCTTGACGATTATTAATTATGTTATATTCCAACTTCCACAACTGAGGTGTCATTCTTCATGGTTTTAATCTGGTTTCTTCTTTATCATTAAAAAGATGTTTTTCAGTAGTATGATACTTATGGTTCCTAGAGAGGAAGTGTGTAAACTCATCAAACACCATGTTTCTTAAGTCTGGCGAATGACGATACTTCATCTTAGGGCCACAAACTAGACATGCAAATCTACCCTTTGTTTGAAGACCTGCAATAGATGGATCAATAACAATTATACTATGAGATATTTTTTAAAACATGCAATATGGTATATCTAATTTAGATAATTATGTATTATATTAAATTGCAATGAAATATTACATACCAAAAACATGTGTTAGTCCTAGGGCATCATGAATTTTCCATACAAGCATTCCATGACATTGAAATATCTTATGCTTGATTGGTTTAGTGATGTCATCCATAGTGATGCCATGCCATAACTGTATTAGCTCATCGATAAGAAGCTCAATATATACATTCATATCTTTGACCTGGTACTTACCTAATTGTTCAAAATTACGGTACATAATAATTACTACCATGATATATGTATATATAAGTAAGAAAATAAATAAATTATATATTTATGCAAACAACGAGAGAAATGAATATGTTACATTCAAAAAAATAATGTATCAAATACCTGGAATAATCATAGTCAACATTATGTGCTCCCTCTTTATTAACATCCAAGGAGGAATGTTATTATTGATAAAAAAAACAGGCCACACTGAGTAAGTAGATCTAAGCTCTCTGAATGGATTAACACCATCAACTGCCAATGAAAGCCTGACATTACGAGGTTCATTTTTAAATCCTACATATTTTTCCTCGATTTCTCTAAATGCAGAACCATCTGCAGGCATTCGAAGAACACCATCTCCACTTCTATTATTTGAATGGTAATCCATAAACTGTGCTATGCTGTTACACCTGAACATTCACTGCAAACGTGGAATTATGGGAATATCACGAAGAACCTTTTGAGGCACCTTTTAGGTTAGTTGATCTGTTCGATATCTACTGGTACCACATTTCAGACATTCTATTTTCGACGCATGTTCTCCGTAATATATAATATGATCTTTAGGACATGCATCTATAGTGTTATATTCCATTCCAAAGTGTTTCATAATAGCACATAGATATCGATATGTTCGTGGTAAAGTATTTGGCGATGGTAACAAATATTCACCCAACAATCTACAGCATAAACAAAAACTAGTTAATGTAAAGATTATTAATCATATATATATATATATATATATATATATATATATATATATATATATATATATATATATATATATATATAAGTATTGAGTCATTATTTTACACATCTATTACAACTAAAAAAAGGGAAAATAATCAACATTTACATATATGTGATCATATATACATATTGCATACCTTAGGAGTTGTGTCATACATTTGTTCGACAAATTATTCATAACCTTTAAGTTCACCAACAACAATGTAGCAGAGAGAAGAGTTGCATTTGAGTGTTCAAAAAGTCGTTCACTTGACCTTTTAATCAGAGGTACATCATAAATACCGTCACTGCTATCTCCACCATCATCATCTGACTCACCATACAAGTCTTGGAGAATTTGATTTGTCCCATCATTAATGTGAACTGTCTCATTACTGTCATCATGATCTACCTCCATGGGATCAATAAAATTACCTTCATCATTCGCTTCATGTTCTTCACCTTGTACAACATCATTTCCAATACTAATATTTGCTGCAATATTCTCTTGTACTAGTGCAACATCATCTAATCTACTACTATTTAGCTGTGGAAGCTGGTTGATCATCTACAAAAAGTTGGGGGGCAACTGTGCCTTTATGAAAATTACAAACATTAATAATTAAACATTAGTGCGCATATAAAAAATATTAAAATAATATAAAATTTTACGATATAATCAAAATTAAGATAGATAATTAATTACCACGGGACGATAGTCATTCGATCCACCATCAATGTGCCCATATTTCCTACAATGCATTGTTGATGTTGCTATTAAAACTCTAACATTATTTCTCATACAACATTTTTTGCAAGGGAAATAAACTCTACCATCACCCCTTTCACCCTTTTGAATTTTTTTTCCACCTGTAATGTTTTCTTACATTGATGCAAATTATCATATAAAGAAAATAATAATTATATTTAGTAATTATCTCTCTCAACGGTGTAGAAAACCCAAGACGTGTTGAACTCAATGGGAGCTCAATAAGAAAAAAGAAAATAAAAGTGGGATTTTTACAAATTGTGGGCTTTTTACAAAATTGTGGGCTTTTTACAAATTGTTTATATTTTTAATAAAATTGTGGGCTTTTTACTCCGTTGAGTGCCTGGCTCAGCACCTACACTAATCACCACAGGACCGAGGTGAAGAACCACAAGCTAAACCACAACCAAATCCAAGTCATGAGGGGTGGGGCTGAGTGCATGCGCTGAGTCCCAATTGATTGTATGAGTGTGCATAGCCTTGCCTTGGGCTCGTAATCGAAACATGTAAAACTTCAACTTGTATATAAACACCAATATCACTTATACGCTCGATGAATGTGGGATTATCCCACCAGACACTCTTGCCACCAACCGTCACAAGAGATACACTCTGCCACCAACTGTCGCAAGAGCGACACATTTCCACCAATTGTCGCAAGAGCGACACTTTGCCACCAATTGTCGGAAGAGCGACATATCGCCTAACCGTCGCAAGAGTGACACTTTGCCACCAAACATTGCAATAATGACGCATTCTTCTAAACGTCGCAATAGCGACACCTTCCTCTAAACGTCGCAATAGCGACACCTTGTCTCTGTAACGTCGCAATAACGACATACTTCAGAAATCCGTCGCAATTACAACGCTAATTTGCAAACATCGCAAGACCGACATTTTCCTTTAAGTGTCAGTATTGCGACACTTGTCTCTAAATTTCGGTATAGCGACGGTTTCGGGCGGGATTTGAAAAAGTTGAAAAAATTTGGGGAAATTTCTGAAATTTGGTCAAAAGTGTCGGAATCAAGTGTCAGAATTTCTGCCAAATGTACTAGTGGCTACACACTAATCAGGCCCAATCTTGCAAATCCATGGTCCAATATTTTCCACTTGCAAGCCTACCTCTACTACGCAATCCTTGCTGAATAATGGCTCTGAATGAACTCGAATCCACCAAGCTTGCACCGCGCAATCCTCATTGGCATCTCCACTGAGTGTTAGATGCAATCAATGCATCACTATAGTCACAACTAATAGTTTATCTTGCCCTTTCACCTATCTCTCCACTGGTCTCCACTGAAACTGCCATGCACTGTAGTTAAATGATGTATTCTTCTGTTGATTAATGAGTTTTTATTTAGTGAATTAATTAACTAATTAATTCACACCACTCTCACTAGTGTATCAATCAGTTAGACTAGATACAACTAGCTCAACTGAGTCTAACTGAGTTAAACTGAACACAACTCCATCAAATACTTCTATAACTCCACCAATCTCTATCACATGAGTTCTAACTGAAGTCGTCATGGATTACCTCCAGTAAATCCTCAGGAATAGCATAATTCTTTCTGACAGCTGCTATGCCACATCTGTGCACTTAACTAAAGTGTTCCAAGAGAATAAGATAATGTTTAGAGTCCAAATATTATTGAGAGCTAACAATATTCGACATATCTATTTTTAGACTGGAAAACTAAAAATAGATTCCGCTCATTATGTCTAAAAATAGAAGTCCATCTATTTTTCCAACTTGACCAATCATCCAAAAATAGCAACTTGCAACTCATAGAATATGATTGACATGTCTAAAAATAGACTTTGAGCAAAAATAGCCTCTGGGCCCACTTAGTGAAGGCCACTCTTTTCACTAAGCTCATCATCTTGTTGAATCTCAACATATCATGTGAAAAAAAAATCAATTGGAACTTGATATCATAAAAAAAATGTAAATAAATAAATTATGTTGAAACCCATGTCTTAATTTTATTTATAGGTTCATGATACTTGCTATGTTCCTCCTAATAAAACATTCTCTAGGATTTCTTGTGATAGAAAAGGGGAGAACCTTGTTGATACAACATCATTGTTGCAACACCATTTTTGTAATACCATTGTTGCAACACCAACATCATGTGGTTGCAACACCTTACAAAAAAAACAATACATTACTGCAATATTTTTATTGCAATACCTTTCATGGATGAAATCAACATGACACTAAAAATCATCTAGGCTCAAGCCAACTCACTAAACATCCTACGAAACCTTTTGAGTAGACTAACATAGTGATTATCGCTACAGCATAGATTTAGGGTAATTATTGCAACACCGCATGCTATATTACTAGTTCAAGGTATTGGCTACTCACTGAATAATAAATGTAGTTGCTCCTAAGACCATTGAAAACATATCAAGATAAGGACAAGACATGCAATGAAAACCACAACCAACCTAGAAAAATCCACAAAATCATAGTAGCATAATGATTGACATTAATTTGGAATTATTTCACTCACCTTGGAATTATTTTCATATATCACCCACCATCAATTACCATAATTCTCCATTGCATCCACAACTTATGACACAACTCATGTCATTAAACCATAATTTACCCTGTACAAACTATTCATTCAACATTGTGACTAGCATACTAGTATTGCAACACACTTATGTTGTTGCAACACCTTTTGTATTGTTTTAAAAAATTATTCTATGACAAATATTAAGCACTCATGAAGCAACACCTTGGCACATTGACCCTTGGATGCAACAACTACAACTCATTATCCAAGATACTACAACTATTATAATAGTTGTAACAACTCACCATAGGTCAACAACCAAATGCACCACTGTCATTCGCAATTTCCCAGAGAGAGAATTTACCACTTGATGCCTAGTGAAGGAAAGGACAAGGGAAGGTTGTTTGTCTAGCAGGGAGGAACTAGCTATATCTTTTTTTCACGTGACTACCTCTACCCATTGATTTGGTTGGATGAGTTAGTAGTTCCATATTTTGGTAATATGGTTGTAATGAAGAGGGTACAATTTAAGAATATAATATTCTCATGTTTATCTCATAATATCTTGATTAAACAAATAAACCTAGATATTTTAGAAATTATCTTTCTCTACTCAAGCTAAGGGAGCAGACAATATTATTGAAATTTAAATTTGACTATTGTTTATACAAAAAAAGAAAAATTCTTATCTCATTCATGTTCTTTGTGTGTGATGTGTTGATAGCATAAGTGTGGCATTGCAAGTTTAATCAACGCCTCACCTAAGGAGGTAAGGCCCGCCCTTAGTTAGGTATTTCATTTCTTTTAGCTAGGATAGTTTATAATTTCAATCATATTTTAGTTAATCTAGTTATTTACCCTATTTCCTAATTATTCATATTATTGTAATCTGTTAAGTATTTTCTCTTCTTTACTGGAACTCACTAGATTTTCTTTGTCTTTCCAACTAATTTTTTTTCTATAAATCATCACATTATCTACGTTATCTCTTAATATTATGTGCTTTGGCCATTCCAAGAATATACTGTTTGTTTTTTCTCCATATTCTTGGTCCAACTTGTTGAGAAGGTCCCTTGTATTGCATTATTTTATCAATTCATACACATTTGAAATATAAGGTTTATGAATGATTATTCAACTTGATTAAATCGCCTATTTATTTCCCTTCATGTTTGTTTACTTTCCAAATGAGTGATTTAGTTCTTGTTTGTGTGATCACTTTCAAATAAAGAGTGATTTATCTTTAAAAAAGAGTTCTATAATTAGTCTTTCAATTACTGCAACTGTGATATTTTAAGTTATACAAGTGTGAGTATGAGTTTTTAAATTCTTTCCATTTTGAACCTTTCAATTCCTAGGAATCCCAATTTGGCGACTTGTGAAAGAGCATTAACATTCAACTCTGTTATATTTAAGTAGTATTACAACATCATTGGAACTTAAAATATTGTATTAGCATACATGATGCACAACAATTTTTAAGTTCGATATGAACAGTATATTGATAGTTAATTTTACAACCTCTCAGCTCTCCATTAAGTAATTAGGAGGTAATTGAAATACCCATCAAATGGGTGTTGGGTGCTAAGAGGTGTCTTTAAAAACTCCTAATTTCCTCACATTAATTATCAACCAGGGTAAGTCCTTTTATCTCAAGTGTGTACACAATATCTGCAAGCTATTCATACAAAGAGTAATGCCAAATTCAATCATTTAATATAGATGCAATCATAAATCTTGAAGCTCAAAAGGAAGTGATTCATCTATGCATTATAACCCAAAACTGTAATTTATTCTTAATCCAACTAATTCAAATGATAATCAACCGAGAGCACTGAAGCATTAACTGAGCTCTTTCAATTGAATCTAAACTATTGAAAAGAAGGAAATTATTGGAAATAACTGTCTATGCTTTGAATAATCAAAACCAATTCTTTTAAATAGCAACTAATTCCTTATGGAAATAAATTGGAAATGCGTAGTCAATGGAAATAAGTACCAAAGATTCGAATTATCAAAAGTACTGCAATTGTAAAGCAGAAAGGCAGAATATACTTGCAATAACTAGAAATGTATAACACAGGAAACAACAGTGAGATTCACCAGGGACCGGGCCCATAGCCACCGACGAATACTACTTAACTACTCCAGAATATGTGAATTAACAACAATGCAATCTATATATTAATCATCACAGTAAATTAAAATCACAATCTGGTCTTATTTTTCAGAACTACGTTCTGTGAATTACAATTATGAATTACACAGAAATGAAAGATACATCATATTGATATCCGAGAACTAGTTCTCCCTGTCCCTTTATAGCTAAAAAGGAAGGATAAATGTGATCCCTCAGGATCAAGGGATCCTGAGGGATCCATAACAAAATTCCATCCTCAGATAGTGCTAATCTTGACTGATTTGTCTTCTGATTCGACCACGTTCAAGGCGTCATCTTTCCCGTGATTAGGTCCTATTGTTCCTTCTTGTAAACAGTCGTTGTTTCATCTGTTATTTTCAGCATAAAAACAACATGAATTATTTTGGATGGTTAGATTGTATCAGGATAATTTTTCACTCATTCTTTATTAAAATCCTTTCATTATATTATTATATTATGTCACAATATGAATAAGGAAGAGGAAAAAGGACAGTAATCAAGAGTAAATACATACCTATTGCAAGGCTCAACATACTCCCCTGCTTACCTTTTTTCATGTCCTCATGGGAAATAAATAATTCTTATGCAAAGCAGTTAAAGAGTAGGTAGGAGAATATCTTTCCATAATAGGCCTGAGACCATGATGTCGTGTCAGGCTTACAAAGCCTACCTCTTCTTGTCCTTCAGGTAACTCATAGTCAGGATGATACCCCTCAGGAGGATACCAAATAATGGGGCTTCTAAAGTGACATCCCACCCATTAGGGTCCTTCTCTTAAGAGAAGATTGTTGCATGGGACTAACCATCTCACAGCAGCTTTGAAATTTCCAAAATTAAATGGTTCTCTTTCCTTAACACTATTGCTTGAAACCATCCATCTCATTTTGGATGAAACCATGGATCTTTCTTCAATAGAGAGGAAATATGATGTTCCTTCCAGCACAATTTCCTTATGTATGGGCCCTAAAATTTTAAGCACGCCTTCCTGTGCCATCAGTCTTTTATGATTAGTGAACAATTGCAGAGGGTGAGTAGGTTCACTTCTTACCAAAATATCTAAGCTGTGTTCCTTTCTTTGGAATGAATTATAAGCCTTCAACCACTTGAGTTGGCTAACTGCAAAAGAGATAAAAGCCTGAAATTGAATATCTCCAATAAAAGGGCTAGGATTCACATCCACTTTTTTATCTAATATAAAATTATGCAAATAAAATTCACAAAGAAGCCTTTGGACTTTTACTCCATGTGTCTTACAGAAATTTATAAAATCATCCATTGTCTTCAGCTCAACTGGCTTGCCCGCTCTAACAGTTTTGATTTTTAACCATAAATATCATTCTAATAAGAGCAAAGCTTAGTTTGTAGCAGGAGCTCGACAGGTCAAGATATTCAAATATAATGAACAAATGGTTTCCAACTGATTCCTAACGTTGTTCAGCTTAGTTTTCATCATTTTCAGTTTTTCTTCTTCCTGTCTAGCCTTATCAAAAGCCTCATTCTCTACTAAAGATAATTCCCTCAATTTTTTTGTAACTTTTGGTATTGTTGCAGGGAGACTGTCTGTTGTTGATGTTGTTCTAAACAAATCTGGGCTTGTGTTAGTTCTTCTTGAAGTTTTAAAATAATAGGGTCATTTCTTAACAAGAAGTCCTTGGATTGCCCTTCTGTCTGAGTGCCAATGCTGTGAGAGAATACCTCTTCAATTTTTATTTTCATATTGTGGGAGGACCAACCCTCCGTTTGAACAGTCGCATTTACCAAATTTTTATGAAAATTAACCTGGGTGGCTATTGTTCGTGTGGGTGTGAGTTTGGTTTTAATTTATACTGATATATTCTCACATATTCTTGTCTGTGTAGCTACAGAAGTCGCCTCTGGAGCGGTGTTCTAAGTTTTACATCTTTTATCTTCTCGTCGTAGCCTTCTGACTGTCTTCTGGAGCTTCTGGTATTTTTGTCGCAACTTTTAAAGTTTTTCCCCGGATCCTTGGCTCTTTCGAGGAGCGTCTGTTCCACTAACAGGTTTATCAACTGCTTCTAAATTTTCTTGTTGGTCATTAGGGCTGTGTTCCAAAAGAACTGTATCGCCTGACTTGTGACTAACTTCTATTTCTGTAGACTGTTGCTTGTCCTCATGGCTATGTTCCAAAAAAATTGTGTCACCAGACTGGTTGTTGGATTCCTGAACAATTTCTGTGTCCACAGCCTCTGGAGATGGCAGTGTTTCTATATGCCCAAAATTCTCTAGGACTTGTGTTTCCATTCTGTTGGGACCAAGTGGTCCACTAGGTTGCATATATACATTAATATTTTCCAGGACCTCGGCTATCCCTGTCTCGAAATCTAGTTCTGCTTCAATTTCCAGTTCATTATTATAATTATGTTCTTGCTCTTGTTCTAAATTGGCCTCTTTTTCGGGCTCTACTTCTAAACCGAGTGCCTCATATTCAGGTTTTGATTTTGATTCGGCCTCTTCTTCGGACTCTTCTTTGGGTTTTTCTTCTGAACCAGGTGCCTCTTCCTCGGGTTCCTCTTCTTCAAACTCAGAATCTCTTATCCTAACTGGACTAGTTGTCTCCATAGGTTGATTTATTTCATCCCAAAGATTTGCAGACATCCTCTGGGCTAGTTCTATTCTTACAGACTTCTTGCATTTATGGGGTTCAACCTTTGAACGAGCAATATTTTTTCTTTTCAAAACAGGGTTTTGCTGGCTTATCTCCACAATTTCGGGATGTTGGATTACAGGGTTTTGGATGTTCTCTAGGGCCATCATGAGACCATCCCAAGTTAAGTTGTATTTAACCAGGCTATGACTGATGATTAATATAATCAACCCATGGTGAATTACTATAGATTCAGGGTGTCTGGCCCGTCTTATTCTAACAGCAGTATCATGCAGTAAAAAATTCAAAAGAGATGACATATTAACAGTGAGTTTTTGTTTCAAAACAGCTAATAGTTTAAGTTTTCGTGGTATTACCCCATCTTCGCATCCATCGCAGGTAATGTATCTTTGGATAATGCTTGCTAATGCTCTCCATGGTTTTGCCAGAGAATGTGGTTGGATGCCTTTTCCTTTTCTGACTACTTGCTCACCTTCATATTTGAAAGTTTCCACCACGTCTTGCAGAAATACATGTTTCTATGAACATATAGTTCCTTCTATTAGTAGCCTAGATACTTCAGCTATTACAGCATCTGTGACTGTAATTATTCTACCTTTCACCATGGATTCCCCATTCTGCAAATGTTGTAGAAATTCAATGGAAATTTACTCATTCGAGGGTTGAAATATTGTGAGATAGGTTATCCACCTTGCATGGATCATAATTTCCCTAGCTCTGTCAAAAACCTCTAACACTAAAGGTTCACAACACACTCCCTTACCACCCATAATGCTTGAATTCTTCCTACTATTGCAAAGGATGAGTGTAATGGAGAAATGCAGCAATACTAAAAAACACAGCAATACTGAAAACAAAGTAATATTGAAAAACACAGTAATACTAAAAAACACAGCAATACTAAAATACACAGCAACATTTAGAGTGATAGAACAAAAAGTTGTTGTAACGGCAAAGTGTAGTTAATATTAATTGTGCTATTAAGTTATTGCATGTAGCGTGTGTTATCACTCAGTAATTTCTCCAAGTTCAAGAGAAATAGTCTGAGGTAATCACAAACCAACTTTTAGGTACAGAATCTAGCCAATCTGTACCCAGAGAGGGCTCTCTCTGTAAAATTTAACTTTGTTTTGAAAGATATTAGGCTAGTTATAAAGTCCAGAGATTTTGATTGAAATTGGGTGATGAAATTCAATAGCTTGTGGTAAGATTGAGTAGTTTAGGCCATTGGGCTAATGGAGTCAAAGAGGATAGCTTAACTAGATCAAGTTTCTTAACAAAAGATGGTTTCACAGGGCAAGGTAATCAAACATGGAACAATTATAGATCTAAAGTGAATGGAATGGAATCAAAATGGATGAAGGGAAATTAAGAATCCTTCAACACATTCTAAAGAGGGAAATTGAGTGATTATTAATAAAGATCAATTAAGTATTCTTCATTAAATAATCAAAATGCATAAACTAGCAAAACAAGAGCAATTAAGAATTCAATGTTTAAACCAGTTCAGAAGAAAAAATTTAGAATAACAATGATTAAAAACAGATTTCACTTAAGCACTTTCTGATTTATTCCTTTTTGTTAATTATTCAGATATGAAACACATATGATATAATAAACAAGTATAAAACTTCAAAACATAAGAGATAGATGACTTATTGATCCGTTGTCTAACGCAAGAATCCTGTAAAAATTCTTTTGCATCAATTCTTTATCCAGTTGGCCACACAAAATTTCTCCAACAACACTTTATTCCAAAATAGTCAATGTTATAGCAAAGTCTAATAATCCACCCCCAATACTCCGATTGAGGGAGTATTTATACAAAAAATTATAAAAAATATCTCATAACAGATTGAGATATAATCTAGGATGACTCATAAGTATGTTACAACAAAGTAGAGACAGATGGTCTCATAGATAAGAAAAATGATAACTGATGTTGTGATGTTTCCTTCTTTTGAGAATGTGATGGATGTAGGCCCTAAGATTTGGCTCGTTGCTGTCCTCTTTAGTAATTCTATGCTGGCTGCTCCATTTTACCGATACTCTTTATCTACACTGATACTCTTTAACCTCTGTCTACCCTTATATCCTTCTTACTATCACTTTACTGTAGCCAATGATCAAAAATTCATGTAAGGATAATTTTTACAAAAGTTCTAACATTTCTTCCCACCATTTATCTTCCGGCATTCTGGTTCTTTGCAGTTTTCTGAGAGTTTCATCAGTCTCTGTATATATGAAGAAAGTAGGTTGAATTGGGATCGTAATTTGCATGGCACTAATGGATTATTTCAAGAAAAATGTGGACTGAGGGGAGAATATACATGGGAAGACTAGATTCCCATAATCCAAAAATGTTAGAGCTGTTTAGGTATTTATCTTTGCAGCGGAAAAAAATTCGAAGAGGATTTTCACTGAGAACAAGGTCTTTAATTTGGAAATCCCTATCTACTAAAGGTAGATGGTCTAAATCTCTGTGAGGGGCATTCAGGGGTGCGAAATTCAAAGCCATGGGAATTTCTATTTCTGGTTCTTGTGGATTCAGAAATGAACTATGGGTTTTGATGAAAAAATGGGCTGAATCACAGGTTTGGGAATGAAATTGTAGTTTTGGGAATTAAGGAATGAACTAAAGACCAATTTTGAACCCTATTTCAGTTTTTCATGTGAAATTCAAAACAAAAACCAGGATTTTATAGAGTTCAACGGGAATTTGGGTAAATACCTATTTTTCGGGAACTAAACAGTGATGAAAACAGGTGCTGGTTATGGCGGATAAACTTTGGATTATTTGACTGCAACTTTCTTCAGTAAGGTAGCGGTTGGAAAATTTTGACAGTTGATTTCGAAATTTGTTGCATGGGAAACTGGTCACTACATGAGATAGTGAAAATGACGCGGGTTCTTTTGTTTTATTTGCAAAGTCAAAGGTTGGCGGGGTTTTTTTTTTAAATAGATGACATTAGCAAGTATGGTGGTTTTGTCATAGGAAGCAAGCGGTAAACGGTTTTCATCGCACAAATTTTGGGGAAGGGTGGTTTTCAATGGAGGGCGAGCGATTCCATACGATGGACGATGCGTGGCGCGACACTGTTCAGAAAAACGCTTGGCCATCGCGCGTTATCGTTCGGACGAGGATGGGCAGCGATATGGACGTCAACCATAGATCTGAGATGATTCGATCGGACGGTCCTCGGGAAAGGAAGATGACGGGGAATTAATATGGCGGGTCCAATGTAATTTATTATGAAATAATCACATCGAGGGCATTTTGATTGGTGGATTAGATTATTAATTAACCATGAGGGTTAATTAATCCCTTTATATGGCGGAGTATCGATTTTTGTTTATTAATTGGAAATTCAACCAATTAATTAAATTTATATGGTTATTTTTCAACCAACGGGGCGGGATATTATATTAATTGGGAATTTTAAAATAATACGAGAAAAAGGGAAATTTGCAAGGATTTAAATTTTAAATTAGAAATAAATATGGAAAATGAATAAAAAGCGCTAAGTATAAAACATTAGATTAATGTATTTAACTTATTCTTGAACGAGAAGGGTTTTTTATAAAATATTGCATAATTTTCCTAAGTAAAATAGGATTTTACTTAGGAAAAGATTTTTTAGAAGTGAATGAATGTCATGATGAATGATTTTAAGTACTTAGGCTTTTCCAATTATTGGGCCAAGAGTCCGGTCCCTCCAAAAGTCAAGGAAATGCCTTGAGCCCCTTTAATTTTCAAATGCTTTAGTACTTAGGGGAAATTAGTGAAATTTTTAGGGAAAAATGAGAAGGAAAGTTAATAATCTGACTTTTCTTTGCTTGAAATTCTTCCCATCTACCTACTTAATCTACTGTTCAACTGATGGTTAGGTAAAATGAAATAGCCAATGGAACCATTCAAGCATTATGTACTTTGATAGATTTTGTTGCATTTTCTTGTTGATTATCAAAAATGTACTTCTGGAACCTATTGGAAACTTGTCAACAAATGAGAGGATAAGGAAACACTTGATTTCCTTTGTTGACTCTAGAAAATGTACAAAAGAATCTTCCAAAATATATACACCGATGTTTAATTGATCTAAAAAATTGTACATCTGTTCTGGATGGCCTCCATACCATGAAATTAAAATGTTATTTTCATCTTTATCTCCCTCCAAACTTTCAGATAAGATTTGTGATGATACTCCTACTGATTGTGATGTTTGAATTTTGAATCCTTTATCATCTTGATTCTGAAAATCATAGTTAGTTAATAGAGGAATGCTTTGAATGCCTTCATTATTCAACATATATGCTATTGGATCCTGAAAAACTTGGGAAAATGGCTGCAACCTATAGCATATAGGTTTCCATGAGACTTCATAAACTTCAAAAAGTTTCTCATCCTTTTCATTAAATATGTTATACCACATTTCCTTTAAAATCTGAAATGATTCAAAAAATAGTGGTATGGAACTTTCTTGTGTCATTTATTTCAATGGGAACTGGTAACTGCAATTGTGAAACTAAAAAATCTTGATCAATAGTTTCATTGTCTTCTTTGTTATCAATCACAATTCCTAAAGATTGCCGATTATTGATGGCATGATATTTGTCTCTAATGAACTGAAATGAAGCAAAACAAAGAGGTAAAGAAACTTCACTTATTTCCACATTTTCTGCTCTTTCTTCCTCACTCTCATGGCTAATCTGTATTGGCTAATCACTATCTTAAATCTGCTGAAACTGCATTTCTTCATCCTCCAAACTAGCTTCTAATTTCTCTGTAAAGTTAGCTTGACTTTGGAGAACATAACTATCATCATAATGATCATACTTAGGAAAATAATCAAAAGAAGGAATGTTATCAAACATACACATTAGATCAACAGGTTCCTCTTCCTCATATTGATCTGTAATTTCATTTTCTGATCTATGATAATTGGAATTAGCAGGAATTTTTTCATGGCTATCAACCTCTTCTATTTCTTCATGGTGATTTTGAATAAAAAGTTCATCTTTCATATTGAGCTCTTATGTTCTTTCATCTAGTTTTCTTACCAAAAGGTTGAGTTTTACCTCTGCAATGTTTTTCTTTTCCTCTTCCTCTGCTTTCAAATTTTCCTGTCTGATTTGCAGATTAACTTCTACATCAACTACAATGTTCTGCATCTGTACAAGTGTTTTTGGATCTCTTTTTCTTAACTTAAATTCTATTTTTGGATCAAAGGCACTTGGATAATGCAAGAGAGCTGAATCATGAGGAGGTCTAATATTTTCTGGCATTGAATAATAAACTTGATTAAATCTGTCAGAAAATTGTTGTATTGTTTCATTTGGATGTCTTTTTAACTGATTATATTCTTCCATTATCACAAAAGGATTAAATTTGATTATCCATCTATCAAGGAAAATTTTGATAAACTGCTGGAAATTTGAGATACTAGCATTAGGCAGATTTTTGAACCAATTCTTTATTCTATTTTGCAAAGGAAGAGAAAAAATACTGATTTTAACATCATCTTCATCAATCTCAAATAAATCCAAATAATTCTCAAAACCTTGAATATGTTTTTTGGCAGTGATACCATTCTCTCCGTCAAATCTAGGAAGATACTTGTAGTATTTTTTAGGAAAATCATGGAGTATAGGAGGTAAAATAAGGGGCTTATATCTATCTGGAACTTTATATGGCACATGGATATGTACAGGGATTGTAAGATCAGTCTTGATTATTTGAGGCTTCTTAATTGGAAAATGATCATCTTTAGATTCATAAGAAAGCTGCTCAAAGAAATTAGGAGAATTATTACTTACAATATTCAAAGGAAAATAATTAAAAACTAATCTAATATCTTCTATAAAATACAATATACATTGAAAAAAATTCTTAATGAGAAAGAACATAATGTCTTGGATTAAGATCCAAGTTGAAAGCCTAATCTTTCCATGTTGTTCTTTGAGGTTCATTCCTCCAGTGGAGTCTTGATTGTCAAATTGATTTGGAGTCGCCAGGTGGATGATGTTAACCTTTGTGTGTCTGATCACTGTCTGCCATCATAGATTAGATCTGAACTTGTAAAATATTTCTGAAGAAAAAGGTTAGTCTTCCCCAGTATGGTCGCCACTATGTTATCACTCAGTAATTTCTCCAGGTTCAAGATAAATAGTCTGAGGTAACCACAAACCAACTTTTAGGTACATAATCTAGCCAATCTGTACCCAGAGAGGGCTCTCTCTGTAAAATTTAGCTTTGTTTTGAAAGATATTAGGCTAGTTATAAAGTCCAGAGATTTTGATTGAAATTGGGTGATGAAATTCAATAGCTTGTGGTAAGATTGAGTAGTTTAGGCCATTGGGCTAATGGAGTCAAAGAGGATAGCTTAACTGGATCAAGTTTCTTAACAAAAGATGGTTTCACAGGGCAAGGTAATCAAACAAGGAACAATTATAGATCTAAAGTGAAAGGAATGGAATCAAAATGGATGAAGGGAAATTAAGAATCCTTCAACACATTTGAAAGAGGGAAATTGAGTGATTATTAATAAAAATAAATTAAGTATTCTTCATTAAATAATCAAAATGCATAAACTAGAAAAACAGGAGCAATTCATAATTCATTGTTTAAACTAGTTCAGAAGAAAACATTTAGAATAACAACGATTAAAAACATATTGCTATATCATCTGTGTTTCATATCTGAATAATTAACAAAAAGGAATAAATCAGAAAGTGCTTAAGTGCAATAAACAAGTATAAAACTTCAAAACATAAGAGATAGATGACTTATTGATCCGTTGTCTAACGCAAAAATCCTGTAAAAAGTCTTTTGCATCAATTATTTATCCATCTGGCCACACAAAATTTCTCCAATAGCACTTTATTCCAAAATAGTCAATTTTACAGAAAATTCTAAGAATCCACCCCCAATACTCCGATTGAGGGACTATTTATACAAAAATTTATAAAAAATATCTCACAACAGATTGAGATATAATCTAAGATGACTCATAAGTATGTTACAACAAACTAGAGACAGATGGTCTCGTAGATAAGAAAAATGATAACTGATGTTGTGTTGTTTCCTTCTTTTGAGAATGTGCTAGATGCAGGCCCTAAGATTTGGCTCGTTGTTTCCCTCTTTAGTAATTCTGTGTTGGCTGCTCCATTTTACTGATACTCTTTATCTGCACTGATACTATTTAACCTCTGTCTACCCTTATATCCTTCTTACTGTCACTTTCTTGTAGCCAATGATAAAAAATTCATGTAAGGATAATTTTTACAAAAGTTATAACATTTCTTCCCACCATTTATTTTCCGGTATTCTGGTTCTTTGTAGTTTTCTGAGAGTTTCATCAGTCTCTGTATATCTGAATAAAGTAGGTTGAATTGGGATCATAATTTGCATGGTAGTAATGGATTATTTCAGGAAAAATGTGGACTGAGGGGAGAAGATACATGGGAAGACTGGATTCTCATAATCGAAAAATGTCAGAACCGTTTAGGTAGTTATCTCTGTAGTGGAAAAAAATTTCGAAGAGGATTTTCACTGAGAACAAGGTCTTTAATTTGGAAATCCATATCTACTAGAGGTAGATGGTCTAAATCTCTGTGAGGGGCATTCAGGGGTGCAACATTCAAAGCCACGGGAATTTCCATTTTTGGTTCTTGTGGATTCAGAAATGAACTGCGGGTTTTGATGAAAAAATGGGCTCAATCACAGGTTTGGGAATGAAATTGTAGTTTTGGGAATTGAGGAATGAACTAAAGACCAATTCTGAACCCTGTTTCAGTTTTTCATGTGAAATTCAAAACAAAAACCAGGTTTTTACAGAGTCCAACGGGAATTTGGGTAAATACTTGTTTTCCGGGAACTAAACAGTGATGAAAACAGGTGTTGGTTATGGTGGATAAACTTTGGATTATTCGATTGCAACTTTCTTCAGTAAGGTAGCGGTTGGCAAATTTTGACAGTTGATTTCGAAATTCGTTGCATGGGACACTGGTCACTGCATGAGATAGTGAAAATGATGCGGGTTCTTTTGTTTTATTTTCAAAGTCAAATGTTGGAGGGTTTTTTTTTTTTTTTTAATAGATGACGTTAGCAAGTACAGTGGTTTCGTCATAGGAATCAAGCGGTAAATGGTTTTCATCGCACAGCTTTTGGGGAAGGGTAGTTTTCAGTGGAGGGCAAGCGATTCCATACGATGGACGATGTGTGGCGTGGCACTGTTCAGAAAACCGCTTGGCCATCGTGCGTTATCATTCGAACGAGGATGGGCAGCGATATGGACATCAACCGTAGATCTGAGATGAGTCGATCGGACGGTCCTCGGGAAAGGAAGATGACGAAGAATTAATATGGCGGGCCCAATGTAATTTATTATGAAATAATTGCATCAGGGGAATTTTGATTGGTAGATTAGGTTATTAATTAACCATGAGGGTTAATTAATCCCTTTATACGACGGAGTATCGATTTTTGTTTATTAATTAGAAATTCAACCAATTAATTAAATTTATATGGTTATTTTTCAACCAATGGGGCAGGATATTAAATTAATTGGGAATTTTAAAATAATACGGGAAAAAGGAAAATTTGCAAGGATTTAAATAATAAATTAGAAATCAATATGGAAAATGAATAAAAAGCGCTAAGTATAAAACATTAGATTAATGTATTTCACTTATGCTTGAATGAGAAGGGTTTTTTATGAAATATTGCATAATTTTCCTAAGTAAAATAGGATTTTACTTAGGAAAAGATTTTTTAGAAGTGAATGAATGTCATGATGAATGATTTTAAGTACTTAGGTTTTTCCAATTATTGGGATGAGGGTCCGGTCCCTTCAAAAGTCAAGGAAATGCCTTGAGCCCCTTTAATTTTCAAATTCCATAGTACTTAGGGAAAATTAGTGAAATTTTTAAGGAAAAATGAGAAGGGAAGTTAATAATCTGACTTTGTTTTGCTTGAAATTCTTCCAGTGTAGTGTCTACCTTTTCACTTGTGATGAAAGTAAAAATTTAACACATCTAGAATCATTATTCATCACATGTAATTCTGCAACAACATCTACCTACCCTACCTACTTTACCCTACCATTTTTTCTTCTTTATTAGGGTGCACTTAGACTAGAAAACCCTTATCACACATTCTTTTCTTTTACATGTAGAAATCTATCTAACTCTAACCTTATTACATCCAAGGGCTCAGATTAAGCTGTTGAGCTCCTTTTATTTACTCTACCTATCTACTTATCTGCCAAGATTAAATAGTTTGGTCAGATTTTATTCTCTATCTCTAAAACATAAAATTCAAATATGAACAAACCAAGCTTAAGCTATTTGACTGTTCATCAATTTTGGCATAAGATACAAGTTTCACACAATTTGTTTATTACATAAGAGCAAAAAGTAGTGGCATTTAGACTTGGACACTTTCCTTGGCCTTTCTTTTGGTGGGGTTCATTTTCTTTTACTTTTTTGGCCATTTTTATTCTTTTCACCCTTTGATTTTTCTTTTAGGGTATACCCTCTTTAAATTTTTTTAAATTTTTTGATTTTTTTGTTGACAATATGGAAAACCTTTGCAACAAGGAAAGGTATGAACATATTACATAGCCCATCAATTCAATCATGATATATGACACCTATTGGTATAGGAGCATAACAACGCGATCATGGAATATCACATCAATCAATGAAATAATGACTACACATGTGCAAATGTAATGGAAATTCTCTCCCCCCTTCGAAATGAGAGGTCGCCTACGATCGAATGGATGGGGAATAGCTGTTCCAACGACAGGATATAAGGATGAAGGGTACAATAGTAAATGGAACAGAGTACGTAAATAATTGATGGGACAGTAAGAAATATGGATAGAGTAAAAGCGCAGTGTATAATCATAGTAAATGGCAAGAGAAAAAACGCTTTGATTGATGATAAGTTATGTGATAAGGAAATAGGAAAACAATATGTACAAAAGGAGGCTTTGCCTACGAAATTTAGGTTTTACGCGATATTATTGAGTAAAAACTTGAACACATGCATAAAGGTCAAAGTAAGGAAGTGTTTAAAGGAAATAATCTCTCGGATAAATAGATAAATGGGAAGAGGGTATTATAAGAACTATTAATTAAGGAAATAGAACTTCAATACCATAAGTAGAGCTTCTGCTTCCAACAGGTGTCCATAACCTCGACAGAGTTTCTTTCTAACCTATGTGAGCCAGGATCCTCAATTTATAATTGAAAATTTTCATTGTTGTTTCTACAGAAGAGACCAGTTTGCTGATGTGGTAACCAGATAACCATACTGCCACTCACTCGGAAGTAGAAAAAGTGAGCAGGCCAGCTCATGATGAGAAATCCTGTTCCAAGGATGTTTTAGTCATCCACTGGATCATAACCCTGGTGTGGTGGCCATAGTGGGAATGTCACATTGCTAGATCCTTATGAACATGGTAGGCTAGCTCTTAATGAGACCCCCTATCCTCTATATGTAGATAAAATTTAATTGTCATTACATATTTTTATGATAAATAGAGGGAGGCTCTGTACTCCTTAAGAGTAGGGATGGTGTCAGAAGTTGAAGCATATCAATAATAAGAAAAATTATACCCATAGTCCCATTGATAATAGATAGAGAGAATTATAACCAAGGAGAGTAGAACCAACATGTTAAAGATGATCAATCAATATCATATATAGTAGAAATCAACATAGTAAAGTGAAATATAAATAAGTGTGTCCCTTTCAATTGTTTTAAGTCTATAATCAAGAAGCTATCTTTGTCAAAGATCATAACGTTAAAATATTCGCCTACATTAATAAAATCCATAATTCCATCCATATTAAAGTACTGTACTTCAGGGCATAAAAGGAATCAAAGAAATAAGCATGAAATGAGCTAGGAATAATTCCATGAGAGAAAAGAGGTGTTTGAGAAATATATAAAAAAGGGTGATGTTCAGAATTGTACAAGAAACAAAAGAGAGTGTTTTTCCAAATATGGAACAACAAAATCAAAAAGTGTTGTTCTGAAGATGGAACAACAAAACCAAAAAGTGTTGTTCTAAAGATGGAATAACAAAATAAAAAAGTGTTATTCTGAAGATGGGATGAGTGACCTCTCGAGAAGTCCTGGTTACCAGGTGCAAGCCCCGAAAGTGATGATTGACGCTATGTGATTCATTTCACTAGTTTCAATCCCACTTCTTCACCCCTGTGAGCATCACCCGATGCAATGAGTGCTAATTGGACTATTCAAAAATCATGAGAAATTAGTCAGTTATGACTACCTCTCATGAAAATGGTCATAGATGAATGACTAAATTAACGCAGTTGAATCCCAAAAATGATATCTAATATAATGCACTATGGAAACCCCTCATACTTAAAATACTAAGAGTAAAGGGATATCTTCTTGAACGGTTCATGAGGCACAATAGTTGCTAAGGTTTTGCAAATGAGGTAGCAAGCTAAGCGGGCTTGATTGTGGGGAAAACTCCACAGTTAAGCGTGCTTGAGCCAGAGGATTTTTGGGATGGGTGACCTCCTGAGAAGTCCTGGTTACCAGGTGCAAGCCCTGGAAGTGATGATTGATGCTATGTGATTCATTTCACTAGTTTCAATCCCACTTCTTCACCCCTGTGAGCATCACCCGATGCAATGAGTGCTAATTGGACTATTCAAAAATCATACGAAATTAGTCAGTTACGACTACCTCTCATGGAAATGGTCATAGATGAATGACTAAATTAATGTAGTTGAATCCCAAAAATGATATCTAATATAATGCACTACGGAAACCCCTCATACTTAAAATACTAAGAGTAAAGGGATCTCTTCTTGAATGATTCACGAGGCACAATAGTTGCTAAGGTTTTGCAAATGGGGTGGCAAGCTAAGTGGGCTTGATTTTGGGGAAAACTCCACAATTAAGCGCGCTTGAGCCAGAGGAGTTCTGGGATGGGTGACCTCCCGGGAAGTCCTGGTTACCAGGTGAAAGCCCCGGAAGTGATGATTGACGTTATGTGATTCATTTCACTAGTTTCAATCCAAATTCTTCACCCCTGTGAGCATCACCCGATGCAATGAGTGCTAATTGGACTATTCAAAAATCATGAGAAATTAGTCAGTTACGACTACCTCTCATGGAAATGGTCATAGATGAATGACTAAATTAATGTAGTTGAATCCCAAAAATGATATCTAATATAATGCACTGCGGAAACCCCTCATACTTAAAATACTAAGAGTAAAGGGATATCTTCTTGAATGGTTCATGAGGCACAATAGTTGCTAAGGTTTTGCAAATGGGGTAGCAAGCTAAGTGGGCTTGATTGTGGGGAAAACTCCATAGTTAAGTGCGCCTGAGCCAGAGGAGTTCTGGGATGGGTGACCTCCTGGGAAGTCTTGGTTATCGGGTGCAAGCACCAGAAGTGATGATTGATGCTATGTGATTCATTTCACTAGTTTCAATCCCACTTCTTCACCCCTGTGAGCATCACCCAATGAAATGAGTGCTAATTGGACTATTCAAAAATCATGAGAAATTAGTCAGTTATGACTACCTCTCATGGAAATGGTCATAGATGAAGGACTAAATTAACACAGTTGAATCCAAAAAATGATATCTAATATAATGCACTGCGAAAACCCCTCATACTTAAAATATTAAGAGTAAAGGGATCTCTTCTTGAATGGTTCATGAGGCACAATAGTCGCTATGGTTTTGCAAATGGGGTACCAAGCTAAGTGGGCTTGATTGTGGGGAAAACTCCACAGTTAAGCGCGCTTGATCCAGAGGAGTTCTGGGATGGGTGATCTCCCGGGAAGTCCTGGTTACTAGGTGCAAGCCCCGGAAGTGATGATTGACGCTATGTGATTTATTTCACTAGTTTTAATCCCACTTCTTCACCCCTGTGAGCATCACCCGATGCAATAAGTGTTAATTGCACTATTCAAAAATCATGAGAAATTAGTCAGTTACGACTACCTCTCATGGAAATGGTCATAGATGAATGACTAAATTAACACAGTTGAATCCCAAAAATGATATCTAATATAATGCACTGCAGAAACCCCTCATACTTAAAATACTAAGAGTAAAGGGATCTCTTCTTGAATGGTTCATGAGGCACAATACTTGCTAAGGTTTTGCAAATGGGGTAGCAAGCTAAGTGGGCTTGATTGTGGGGAAAACTCCACAGTTAAATGCGCTTGAGCCAGAGGAGTTCTAGGATGGGTGACCTCCCGAGAAGTCCTGGTTACCGAATGCAAGCCCCGGAAGTGATGATTGAAACCATGTGATTCATTTCACTGGTTTCAATCCCACTTCTTCACCCCTATGAGCATCACCCGATGCAATGAGTGCTAAGTGGACTATTCAAAAATCATGAGAAATTAGTCAGTTACGACTACCTCTCATGGAAATGGTCATAGATGAATGACTAAATTAATGCAGTTGAATCCCAAAAATGATATCTAATATAATGCACTGCGTAAAACCCTCATACTTAAAATACTAAGAGTAAAGGGATCTCTTCTTGAATGGTTCATGAGGCACAATAGTTGCTAAGGTTTTGCAAATGGGGTAGCAAGCTAAGTGGGCTTGATTGTGGGGAAAAATCCACAGTTAAGCGCACTTGAGCCAGAGGAGTTCTGGGATGGGTGACCACCCGGGAAGTCCTAGTTACCGGGTGCAAGCCTCGGAAGTGATGATTGATGCTATGTGATTCATTTCACTAGTTTCAGTCCCATTTCTTCACCCCTGTGAAGATGGAATAACAAAATCAAAAAGTGTTGTTTCGAAGATGGAACAAAACAAAAAAAAAGTGTTGTTCCGAAGATGGAACAACAAAAAAAAAAAGTGTTGTTCCGAAGATGGAGCAACAAAATAAAAAAGTGTTGTTTCGAAGATGGAACAAAAAAAACAAAGTGGTGTTTCGAAGATGGAACAGAAAAATAAAAAAGTGCTATTCCAAAGATGGAACAACAAAATAAAAAATTGTTGTTCCGAAGATAGAACAGAAAAAAGAAAAAGTGTTGTTCCGAAAATGGACAAGCAAAATAGGCAGAGAAAAAAAAAATTGAATCAGCAATCCCATTTACAGTTTTTTTTTTTTTTTTTGGTAGAAAAGGAAATTATTTTTTACAAGGATGAAGCTGCCGAAGGATTATCTTCTACAGCTAAAATTTGCATGGTGGAGTCCTTGTGTATCTTTTGACAAAAATATTCTCTTGTGAGTGGTCTTTGGTAGAGGCGCACCCAATGCCCATTTGCTTTAAAGGAACAATCAGACCCAGAAATGGTGGCCAACGTAAGAGTTCCATTGTCATGTACTTCCTTTATTTCATAGGGACCTAACCACCTAGTCTGCAATTTAACAGGGAAGTCTTGAAACCTGGAATCGTAGAGAAGTGCCCAGTCGCCCTCATGAAATGTCTTTTTCTTAATCAGAGAATCATGCCATTTGGCTCTTTGTTGTTGAATACGTGCAGTATGTTGCAGAGCCAAAAGCCAGATTTCTTCTAATTCATTTATTTGCTGTAATCTATTAATATGGGCTTCAGTTAAATCCAGTCCCATTTCCTGGGTTGTCCTTAGTGTTTGTATCTCAAACTCTATGGGAAAAATATGTTCCTTACCAAATACCAGTTGATATGGGGAGTATCTAGTAGTATTCCTCCAAGTTGTGCGATATGCCCACAAGGCTTCTGGAAGTCGAGTAGGCCAGTCTCATCTGTGCGATGAGACAGTCTTCGTTAGAATAGATTCAATTACTTTGTCAGTGCTTTCTACCTGCCCATTCGCTTGCGGGTGGTATGGAAAGGTAATTCTGTGAATAACATGATTTTTTAATGTAGCAGTAATCTTGTGGCCTACAAATTGCGGCCATCCATTAGTGATTACTTCTATGGGTAACCCATATCATACAAAAATTTCAAAAAGAAATTTTATGACAGTTTCTTCTATGGCTCTTGGTAATGCTGCTGCTTCTACTCAGTTAGTTACATATTCTGTTGCAACCAATATATATGATTTTTGGTTGGATGATGGGTTGATTGGCCCAACAAAATATAATGCCCAATGCTCAAAAGGTTCTATGACTAGCTGTGGACGCGGGGAATCTCATCAGATTGGCCAGGGCGGCCCATCCTTTGACAACTATCGTAGGGCTAAACAAATTTCTTAGCATCCTTAAAAATCGTGGGCCAATAGTAGCCCATTTGTAAAATTTTATGTCCAGTTCTGCAGTCTACAAAATGTCCACCACAAGGTCCATCGTGGTAGGGTTTTAAGATATCATAAATTTCATCTTCCCTAATACACCTGCGGATGTGCATATCGGCCCTTGTGTGAAAAAGGTATCCTCCAATCCAGGAGAACCGAGTGTTGCGTTATACTATCAATTTCCTTTCTCTGGGTGTTAGATGTTTAGGTAGTTTTCCCACTGCTAAATAATTCGCCACATCTTCATACCATGTTGTTTTCACAGTTACAACAAACAGTGTTTCATCCAGAAACTGATCCTCTACTACTATTGCATCATCTGTTCTTGGCACTCAGGAGAGGAAATCTGCAACAAGGTTTGCCTTCCCTGGTCGATCCCTTATAGTTATATCAAATTCCTAAAAAGGTAGCAACCAACGTGTCACTCTTCCATTTATAATTGGTTTATTAGCTAAATATTTGATAGCAGAGCGATCCGTATACATAATTATAGGGTATCCAGTTATATAGTGTCTGAATTTGTTAATAGCATAAATAACAGCTAAAAAATCCTTCTCTGTTACTGTGTAATTCAATTCAACACGGGTTAAATTTTTTCTAATGTAATATATAGCATAGGGTTTCTTGTCTTCTTCTTGGATAAGAACTGCTCCAATGGTTGTGTCTAATGCATCTGATGAAATCTAGAATGGTATATCCCAGTTCGGACCTCGTAATATTGGTATTGTTGATACTAGCTGTTCTAAATCTGTAAAGGCAGTGTCACATTTGTCAGTCCATATGAAATCACTATTTCCCGTTAAGGCATATAATGGTGCAACAATATGTGAAATTGTTTTGATAAATCTACGGTAATATCCATCAAATCCCAAAAAAATACGTACCTATGTTTGAGTGCAGGGAGTAGCTAGTAAGAGAATTGCCTATATTTTTGCTGGATCTACCTGAATGCCAGCTGCTAAAATGTAATGACCCAAGATCAGGCCTTCTGTCATCATCATATGGCACTTTTCATGACTTAAACATAGGCTGGTAGCAATACATTGTTCCAAAACTTTTTCCAATGTCTGTAATGCTTGCTCGAAGTAATCTCCATAGGGTGTGAAATCATCCATATATACTTCTAATCCTTCATTTATCAAGTCTACAAAAATACTGCGTATGGCTCTTTGGAATGTGGTAGGTGCATTACACAATCTAGAAGGTAATATTATGTAAGAAAATGTTCCCCATGGACAGGTAAAGGTAGTCTTATCCTGGTCTTCAGGGAAAATCTGAATTTGGTTGTAGCCACTAAAGCCATCCAAGAAAGAAAAAAATTTCTTCCCTGCCAGTGTATCTAGGACCTGATCAATAAATGGAAGGGGAAAATGGTTTTTTTTCATTGTCTTTTTGAGTTCTCTATAGTCAACACATAGTCGCCACTTCCCATTCTTTTTGGGAACCACAACCAATGGAGAAACCCAATTATTGTTAGATATAGGATAGATAAAATTCACATCTAACAGTTTTTGAAGTTCTTCTTTAACAATATCTCTCAGATGAGGATTTAATCTACGTTGAGGTTTTCGAATGGTTTTTGCATCCCTTTCAGTGTAGATGTGATGCATGCATAGCTGAGGGTCAATCCCTTTCATATATGAGTAATCCCAAGCGAAAGCCCCTTTATTTTTCCTAAGGACTTGAATAAGTTTCTATTTATGGTTATCACTCAGATTGCTGTTAATATTCAGGATCTTCCCTAGCTCAATTTTGATAGGTTTGATATTATAAACAGTGGTTTTTGGTATTGTTTCATCATTGATATCTCTCAAGGGATCTTCTTCGATTTCTTTGTCAAGGATTGATTTAATCATGTGGAATTTCGAACTTGATATTGTGGTAGGATGATTGATAAAAGTATTAATGACATCGTCTTCAATTTGATTTTTTAATTCAAGGGCATCTGCCACAGTCAATGGTGACCGAATATTTTTTGTTAAGTATGGTCCAAGTTGCTTCCTGGTTTTCATAATAGTCAAGCTTGGCTGAGCAGGAGGGTATAAAGCTAAATTTTTCACATCATTCCCCCTGGTTATAGTCATACTTCCTGTCCGACAACTGATATAAGCATCAAAAGTCACTAGCCAAGGCCTTCCTAATATTAAGGTTTGTCCATCTAGCTAGTTCCTAGGGTTAATAATCAAGAAATCCACTGGGTTTTCCCAAGTGTCTACAAATACCATCACATCCTATAATGTTCCTTATGGTCTAATGATTGAACGGTCGGCTAGTTCCAGTAAGGTAGTTCTTGGTTCCAAGGCTATGATGCCAAGAATGTTGCAAGTTGCAGTTGTGAGAATATTATTGGCTGCTCCTAAGTCAACTAAAGCATTGGGAAAATAATGGCCATTTATCTAGACTGTGACAATGGGGTTTCCAGGATCCTAATATTTTACAGGAGTCTCTTTGCCTAGTAATAAATCAGACAAAGTCCCGACAACATGGACAGTAGGGATTTTTTTTGTTTTCCTCACAGACTTCTTTATGCACAATTCTTTAATAGTTTTTGCATATATTGGAATATAATGGATAGCCTGGAGGAGGGGAATTTTTATACAAATTTTCTTAAGTTCACCCAAAAGATCAAAGTCAGGATATTCAATCGGGCGTGATATCAACAATATTTCTGGGAATGGGGGGAAGTGGTTATGAATTGTTCATGATTTTTTTGTCTGATTGTATCTTCCCCTTGTTTTATTTGTTGATCATCTACAGTCAGAGGCTTATTTGTGTACGGTTCTTCAGGTTGCAAATCTTTATCCTTATCTAGAGTGATTATGCATCCAAATATCAACATAAGTTCGTTACATTCTTTCAACTCATCTTCAGGGTCCAGACCCTCAATTATTTGTATTGACTGAAATGGTCTGTTGTTAGGATTTGGGTTGGGTTGAGCTGGAATTTGCGGTCGTATATTAGATTGAGGATTTTGCTGCAACATGGAAGGTGCTGGTAATGCTGGTTGAGGTAGAGGAACTGTACCCATAGGATGGTTTGTAGATCTTTGCCAATTTGATTGCCAGTTCTAGTTTTGTGAGGTGGAAGGGGAACATTGGGAGGAATAAGGGTTGTTTTTCCAGAATGGTGGCGATTAAGGGGAATTTGGCCAATTACTATTATTTGGATTTGACTGATTGGGCCATGGTGGCATAAAAAATGCTTCAGGTGGAAAAAAAGGTGGCGGATTCTGCCATGATGCCCTTGAATATTTCTGAGAAGTATATTGAGAGGGAGGAAAGAACGAAGAATGATCGGTAGGCATAACTGTTTGACGTGCTTTCCATTGACGACACTGGTTAAAAAGATATAATGGTTCCACTTCTTCTTCCGCTTCCTTGAAAACTTCTTTTAATCCTGGGAGTGATGGGTAACATTCCGTGGCATGCTCTTTAGTGCATATGGCACATGTTTGTATCGCATCTAGGGGGCATTCTTTATGACTCTTCTTCTGTCTGCAATGGAGGAAGAAAATAGCCAAGTTCTGTTCTGCTATAGCCTGATTTTTCTTAGCTTGCATGACATCCAATTGTGTCACCAGGGTCCCCAGGATATCAGTCTTGAAATCCTCCAACAGATTTCCGATTTCACTTCGTGCAATGCTTCCTCCTGAGGCTTTGCTATCTATGGAGCTTGCATCGCGTCTCACTGGTTTCAGCCTTGTACTGTCCCTGGAACACTTGATGCACATATCTATAATATTGTTATATTTTTCTTGATAAATATCACCTTTACCCATTATATTTAGTGTCTCTACCCATTCGTCTTTCATACCTCTGATCATTGTGGTTTTTAAAACACTATCAGGAAGATTTGTGTAAGGATATCTTTGGATATTATATTGGAAATGCTCTACATATTCTTCCAGAGTCTCGCTAGGCTTAGCTACCATTTGAAAATTTTCATCTTTTAGTTCTCTAGTTCGGCAATAATCTTGGTATTTTTTAAGGAAATATGTTTTCATTTGGTGCTAGTCATTGATGGTGCCTCCACCAAGTCCCATAAACCAATGAAGAGTTGCTCCCTTCAGAGTATAGGGGAATAGCTTCAGCTTCTGGGGGTTGGTAGTGTAATCATAACCCCTGCATAAGACATCAAACTTGAAAAGGAATGCATTGGGATCTTCTGAAGTTAGCCCATGAAAGGTAGGAATATTTTGTAATGGGATAGCCCTCATGGGGGCATTGACAGCTATGTCAAAAATAAGGTATTGCAATGTAGAAGTTTGAGGTTCCTGGTTATTAGCCATTTGGTAAAAAATATGCCAATACTTTTCAGGGATCTCCGGAGCTAGAGATTTATTCCTAGGATGTCTACAAGAGGCTGGAATAGTTCTAACAACACTACCTTGATCTGGAATACTAGGTGTCCTCTATTTAGTCATTACTTCAGGAGATCTAGGTTCTGATAATTTAATTTCAGGATTTCTTGTTTCTCCTTCTCCTTCACGGAGGTTGCAATAATTTCCTTCTTGTGAAGGGCGAGTTTCTGAATTCTCAGTATCTTGAAAAATTTGTTCAATCCCTTCAGTATTACTGTGAATCTCAGCATTAGCTACAGATAGTGGTCTTGTGGCTTGAAGGAAGTTAGTAGGATGTCTGACAACAACAATTCGGGATCCTACTGATGACTGAGACTCAAATTTTCTTAAGATTTCATCGATAAAAGTTGATTGTCAAAGGGTCACTGATGCCTTAGGTTTTTCAGGTTTAGAAGGAGGAATTTTGTCTTTTTCAGGTCTTTCCCTCTTAGTCATTCACGCAGAAATACAAACATTCATTCCTACCTTAAACTCTCTCGCAATTTTGCTATAAAGCGGGTGGATGAGCGAGCATTTTACTCGTTCTTTACGCAGGTTCTTACCTTCCATTTTTAATACCCAATTTTCCCTCAGCAGAAAAATAATCAATCAGACATTACTCTTTTTACAGAGTGACAACACACTCCCTGACAATGGTGCAAAAATGTTTGGTGCTAAGAGGTGTCTTTAAAAACTCCTAATTGCCTCACATTAATTATCAACCAGAGTAAGTCCTTTTATCTCAAGTGTGTACAAAATATGTGCAGGCTATTCATACAAAGAGTAATTCTAAATTCAATCATTTAATATAGATGCAATCATAAATCTTGAAGCTCAAAAGGAAGTGATTCATCTACGCATTATAACCAAAAATTGTAATTTATTCTTAATTCAACTAATTCAAATGATAATCCACCGAGAGCACTGAAGCATTAACCGAGCTCGTTCATCTGGATCTAAACTATTGAACAGAAGGAAAGTATTGGAAATAACTATCTATGCTTTGAATAATCAAAACCAATTATTTTAAATAGCAACTAATTCCTTACGGAAATAAATTGGAAATGCGTAGTCAATGGAAATAAATACCAAAGATTCGAATTATCAAAAGTACTACAATTGTAAAACAGAAAGGCAGAATATACTTGCAATAAATAGAAAAGTATAACACAGGAAACAACAACGAGATTCACCAAGGATTGGTCCCATAGCTACCAGCGAATACTTTTTAACTACTCCATAATATCTGAATGAACAACAACACGAACTATATATTAATCATCACAGTCAAATAACATCACAATCTGATATTGTTGTTCAGAACTATGTTCTGTGAATTACAATTACGAATTACACAGAAATGAAAGATACATCATATCGATATCCAAGAAATAGTTCTCCCTGTCCCTTTATAGCTAAAAAGGAAGGGTAAATGTGATCGCTCAGGATCAGGGGATCCTTATAGATCCATAAAAAAATTCCATCCTCGGACAATGTTAATCTTGACTGATTTGTCTTTTGATTCGACCGCATTCAACGCGTCTTCTTTCCCGTGATTAGGTCCTACTATTCCTTCTTGTAAACAATCGTTGTTTCATCTATTATTTTCAGCATAAAAACAATGGGAATTAATTTGGACTGTTAAATCGTATCACGATCATTTTTCATTCATTATTTATCAAAATCCTTTCATTATATTATTATATTATGGCACAAGATGAATAAGGAAGAGGAAAAAGGATAGTAATCAAGAGTAAATACATACCTATTGCAAGGCTCAACAATGGTTATAAGGGATACTTAATATTATTCTCTCTATTTCAGTTGTTTGAATTTACTTTAGCATTTTGTTTAGTCTCTAGTTCAACATCTTAATACAATTTAATATAAGAGTCCACTTATTTTTTCCTTTGGATTTATGCACCACCTCCTGTTTTATAGCAGTAATGTGGGTCATGTTTGATATAGGGTTTTGATAAGGATTGATTGGACCCTCAAATCTATTATTTGGTTTGCTTAAGAGGAGGAATTGTTTCATCCTAAAGTAAATTTTTTTTTTATATCCTTAAACAAGAATGGAGAGCCAGTGACATAATAACTATTACATCTTATGTGGAATATTAGATCATTGTAGAGCTTAATTAAAGGTGTTATCTCTCTCTCTCTCTCTCTCTCTCTCTCTCTCTCTCTCGCTATATATATATATATATATATATATATAGCGAGAGAGAGAGAGAGAGAGAGAGATAGAGAGAGAGAGAGAGAGAGATAACACCTTTAATTAAGCTCTACAATGATCTAATATTCCAGATAAGATGTAATCGTTACTATGTCACTGGCTCTCCATTCTTGTTTAAGGATAGAAAAAAAATATTTACTTTAGGATGAAACAATTCCTCTTAAGAAAACCAAATAATAGATTTGAGGGTCCAAGCAATACTTATCAAAACCCTATATCAAACATGACCCATATTACTGCTATAAAATGAGAGGTGGCGCATAAATCCAAAGGAAAAAATAAGTGGACTCTTATATTAAATTGTATTAAGATGTTAAACTAGAGACTAAACAAAATGCTAAAGTAAATTCAAACAACTGAAATAGAGAGAATAATATTAAGTATCCCTTGTACCCATTGTTGAGCCTTGCAATAGGTATCTATTTACTCTTGATTACTATCCTTTTTCCTCTTCCTTATTCATCTTGTGCCATAATATAATAATATAATGAAAGGATTTTGATAAAGAATGAATGAAAAATGATTGTGATACGATTTAACAGTCCAAATTAATTCCCATTGTTTTTATGCTGAAAATAATAGATGAAACAACAATTTTTTACAAGAAGGAACAGTAGGACCTAATCATGGGAAAGAAGACGCATTGAACATGATCGAATCAAAAGACAAATCAATCAAGATTAACGTTGTCCGAGGATGGAATTTTTTTATGGATCCCTAAGGATCCCCTGATCCTGAGGGATCACATTTACCCTTCCTTTTTAGCTATAAAGGGATAGGAAGAACTATTTCTTGGATATCGATATGATGTATCTTTCATTTCTGTACCTTAAAATGCATTTAAGCACTTGTAACTTAGAAGAAAAAATTCCTATTAAGAGCATTATATTTGATATCATTTGGAAGATCGTACACTATCATTTCTAATCACCATGTCTCCTTCTGCTTGTTGAATAGTATTCTCATATTTAATCAAAACTTGAACGTAACCAATAAATACTTTTGGAGGGGTGTCTAAATAGTGAGAGATCCTAGCAAGGCCCAAAACTAGTTCATAAAACATGATGCAATCTTCTTCTAATTTCTTAATTTTATTACTTTAGTTAACCACAAATTCTTATATCTATGCACTCTTGACTTTATGAGAGTTAATTCTGCTACTAAAATGAGTATATATATATATATATATATATATATATATATATATATATATATATATATATATATATGTGTGTGTGTGTGTGTGTGTGTGTGTGTATACATACATATATATAGTAGCATAATTAACTCTCATAAAGTCAAGAGTGCATAGATATAAGAATTTTTGGTTAACTGAAGTAAGAAAATTAAGAAATTAGAAGAAGATTGCATCATGTTTTATGAACTAGTTTTGGGCCTTGCTAGGATCTCACACTATTTAGACACCCCTCCAAAAGTATTTATTGGTTACGTTCAAGTTCTGATTAAAGATGAGGAGACTATTCAACAAGCAGAAGGAGACATGGTGATTAGAAATGATAGTGTACGATATTCCAAATGATATCAAATATAATGCTCTTAATAAGCATTTTTTCTTCTAAGTTACAAGTGCTTAAATGCATTTTAAGGTAGTGTTGTTAGTACCCCAATTTGTTAAGAATTGCATCAAGTAGCTCTATGTTACACCAATTTTTGGTCATCTAACCTATTAATATTAGATGGACCAAAGTACACCATGTAAGACCAATTTTACCCTAAGTAAAATTGCTTTCACTATGAAAAATAACTTAGTAATCCATATTTATTAAGTTGATTATGGTCTAAACAGGAAACCCCATGAGGAAATATTGAATAAATTCATATTTGTTTGATTTTCCTCAAGGAATAATTAGTTAAACAACAATTTAATTAATATTCATGGTCATATTTAACCCAAAACACGAAAATTAATTAGATAAGTCATTATTTATCTTATTATTTTCTAGGAAGAATTATTTAAACCTTATTTATAAAAATATTCCTTGCTAAATTTAACTAAGTCATTTATAAATAATTGAATAAATCATTATTTATTTAATTATTACTTGACCACATCCTTAAAATAATAATAAAATCATTCATTTATTTATTGTTTACAAATAAAGGGATTTGATCAAATTCAAATTCTTTTTCCCTCCAAAAAATATAATAAAATATTCCATAAAAGTTGGATCTAGATTTGGTTAATAATATTTTAACTATACACCAATATCTAGACTAACTCAATATTTTGTTATAAATAGAAGGGTTTTCCCATCGCATCCTCCACCTTCATGTTCGCTTAGATTCCCTACTTCTTGTCATGCAATTGAATGTTGTCTATCGTGTGCATAATCCTATCATTTTTAGAAGATATTTACGAGTGAAGATTTTGATGCGTGAATTGGAAATCATTACATTCAGTCATGTACCTAGAGCAATAAATCACTATGTAGATAGTATTGCAAACAATATTCTAGATTGGAACTTAGCACACGCATTTAAAAAAAGATAATAACATAAAATTATCAAAACGATGCATATCCATTATATGTGTCGCATAAAATGTTTTAGAGTCCATTAACTATGATACATATGACATGCCCATTGCATGTTACAAAAAATCAAAACTGGGGGCACAAAATGCCCCTACACCTAATCACTATCTGGAGGATCCCGAGCCAATGGTCCTGCTCCTGCAGCTTGTAGATCACGCATCGCCTGTCTAGCCATCGCCATGTGTTGCATGACCCCTCGCCACTCCAAGGGTAGACCAATACATGGCTCTATGTATTGGTCATCCAAGCCTTTCCAGCCGCGCTTTGAAACACCAGTAAGAAGCCTCTTACATCTATGACGGATGTCCTCTAGGAGGGTCGTCTCATCCTCATTTTGCGGTGCTCTCGATCCACTAGGTCCTGCGGCTCCTAATATTGCAGGCCGTCCCATGTACCAGACTGGTTTTATCGGTGTTGTATCTGCATACCAAAAATAAAAGAATTAGTACCATATAAAATATTATGAAACTTTAAAATGTGCATAAAAGATTAGTAACTTGTCACTTACCATCGGGCCACCATACTCAACCAGGCGACAGTGGAAAGTCCGGATCCCCACAATAAATCATCCCACTATAGGGATATTCATCTATGTATAGTGGCATCTAATCCCAATGAGCAAAGAACTTGTATCGGAACACCCATCCGACCACCCCACCTCCTCCTCTACATAGTAGCCACCCCCACTAGCGCATCCTGGGCTCCCTCGGGCCCCCATCCTAGATCTGTATGTGAGGTCAAAATATCAGGATCTTATCAAACCAGAGTGAACATAACACCATCCCATATCCACAGTTATGGTTCACTTGCCGCTTGCATAGTGACAACTATTGTTTCAATGACGACATCGTCATCTGGGCCCACCAATAGTAGGTCCCACTCAATACACTCTCAACAAGCATCATCTGCCCTCCAGTGATGTGATGGAGTGCCTAGATTCCTAGGATCTACAGCACCGCTGCGGCCACAACACGAGTCTATAACCTCTCTAGATCCCCGATCGGTATCCGTGTCCCCTTGACATGGAGACTTGGTCGACAATGGAACTCTACAAACTCCACGATGTCATTCCCTCATGGTAACACTAGCTGAGTATTCCCCACCATCCCAAGTGGTGGGAGACTAGTCAGAAAATATATATCCTGGACCGTTAACTCGATTATGTGCCCCTACACTATAAAGAACCATGGAAAATTTTAGGGGCGAATTTTAGCCCAAAGACATTTTAAGGGATTTTGAATTTTAATAGGGCAAATTTTTTATATAAAACCCATTTTCTATAGTTTTATAAAATTAGCCCAATAATTATCTTAAAAATAATTAATTATTATTTATTAGCCGACCAAAAATAATGCGCATAAATCTGAAACAATCGAATTCGCCCTCGATTTTCTTTGTTGGAACAGATTTCAATGGCATTCGCCTGGGTTTACAGGGTTGAAGGCAGGGGTTGGAGTGATTCGCCCCATTTTTTCACTAGTTCGCTGGGTGGTTGGGCCTTGCAAGGGCGTGGAAGTTGAATGTTGGTCCTTGGATGTGCATAGGCTCGCCAATCTTCTTACTGGTTGAGCGAGGGTAATGGCTTACTGAGAACATCAAATCCTCCATTATTGGAAAATGGCGCTTGGTTACTTCCTAAATCAACTAAAAATCCCTGATCCATGACCTGCTAATATGTCCACAAATAATAACAGCAACTTCCTTTTTCGTGGAGGAGCGGTGCCTTTCAATATCCTCTTATCTTCGAAAGAGTTCCCTCTCTGTTCATGGGAAGACACCACCTACAATTTCTTCTTGTATGCAATAAATCCTTACCAGCGTGCCAGCAGATGAAGAGCGAGTCTATGGTCTAGTGAGAGTTTTGGGTTTTTCACTTACGTTTGGTTTGGTTGGTGGGCACTTTGAGTAGTTTGCACAGTTGGTAGCACCTGCATTTCAACAATGACAGCAGCAGATAAAAATTTAGCCATGGGCGAGGAAGAACTGAAGAAGAACAAGGGAGCCCAAGACACCAATGAGGACGATTATGACAATGCGGAAAAGTACTCAGACATCAAGGAGGAGGAAGAAGAAGAATCATCATCATCAAGTAGCGAGGAGGAAGAGGAGGAATATCAGGTCGAGTTGGCCCTTTGAAAACTAGCATTAGAAAGCAAAAACAGAAAGAAAGAATTGACCGATGCAGAGATGTTTGATTTTCCAGAGGATCCAGAGAACTGGACTGAAGAAGACCTGCAAGAGATTTGGGCAAACGCCGACCCAGAACTAATTGATGACATTGGATGGGACCCTAATGTTGTAAGTTGGAGTGATTGGGATCAGATACAGGACCTAAGAGAAAAGGGGGAAAAATTGACCACCGAACCATTTTATGTCCCATACCGGAAATTCTACCCCCCCATCCTTAAGAATCACATTGACATAAATAGCCCAATGTCAGTGGTGGAGGAACTGGAGCGACTGGAAGAATTCATCAAATGGGTCAGCTACGTTTTCAAAGATGGAAGCACGTAAGTCCCAGTCTCAACAAATGTATTGCATTGGATGGTTTTCACTCATTTTCTTAATTTTCTCTCTCTGTACAGTGTTTTGGGCTTTAGAGAAAATAATATCATTTTCTATGCGGGGTTCTGACTACTCCAGTGTACCTCTATCGCATTTGAATAGTAGGGATAGGAAGTATTTGTTATGTGTTTATTTTAAGTTGAAAACATACAGATAGGGAGCATTTGTTATTCATTTATTTTAGTTTTTTCTGAGCCTCTAGAAGGGACCTGTGTGTTGAACAGAGTTTTGCCTTGTGCACAATGTGAACTATGAATCAGAATGCACTCAGTACAATGAAACATTCTCCAAATTAATTTGGCCTGTTATTGTTCCCGTTTGCTTTTCATTTTTTCCCCATTTAAACTTTTCCTGTGTCCTGCTTTATTGTCTCCATGGGGAGCTCCGAATGCTCCCCAAACCTTGGCAAGAGCGTGGTTAGCTAATAATAAACATGGAGTTACATGTAAGTCTTGAGCTTCCCCAGCTAAAACTAAAACAAATTGTGTCTTGCTTATCATGACTGATTCCTTTTATATTCCTTCTTTACTTTGCCTCTGTTACTTTGCCTCTGTCATTCATTTTGTAGAAAATCCACGAAATTCTCTAACTGCTAATATGAACAATCTGAAACTAATTTCTTTTCATGTAGATACAGAATTTATTTACTTATTTTGCAGTGGAATAGGAACAGAAATAAACACACAATCACAATAATCAAGGCATAAAATTTTCTAAGGAACCTAACTTGGAAAACCCTCTACTTGTTTAAGAATTTTATTGAAGAAATTTGAGCAATAGATATCTTACAAATACAACTTATTTTAATAGAGAATACAATCTGATTCCCGTTGCTTGTACTAAGCTGAACCTATCTGCAAGACCCCTGATCTACTTGCCTTCTTCAATACTCGTACAAGCTCCTCTTGTATGTCCTTTCTCTCACAAGCTCCACACATAAACCTCTGCAGCCTTCTCACAAACCCGTGAGCTCTATTTTATTGTCTCACCAACTCGTATTCACAATACAATGATCAAATTGTGTCTTCATTACTCCTTATAAGCACTTTGATTAGGTTATTACTGGCAAGTTCTATTTGAGGAAAGTTGAACCATTGATTGACTAGTTAACAAAAGCTCACTAGTTGTGTTAACTTCTCCTTCCTATAATTTAGGATCTTAACTCAATCAACTCGACCTTTTCCCAAAATAACTCACACTAGAAGACAATAAACTTGGCCTTACACTAATAAGCACTAGTGAACTGCTTCTTGCACTCCTAACTTTTAGGAATTTGCCCTAAATTTTAGGAGCTCGTCCTATTTTTTAGGAATTAGCTCCTAACTCATAAGAACTCATGCATGGTCAAGGAGAAACTCGTCGTGGTTCCTTTGATTAAGGCACAAATCAATGAACCCTTTCTCGCTAAAATTTTCAACGCTTCCTCTTAGCGAGGAAGGTGTTCTTGGAAGAACCTCGTCCACCTGGATCTGTCTCCAACACTACCATGTTCTCTGTTGCTGCAACTTCTCCCTCTAAACTAGAAGGCTTCCCTGCTTTCTTCTGTGGAATCTACTTTGAAGATCTGTTCTTTCCCACCATGCTCTGCGAGTCCATCACTTCTCTATTCTGAGCACTTCTTGCCTTGCTGCTCAAGGCTACTCCCTTTGAAGGCATGCATCTCTAGCTCCACAATATCCCACTATCAGTGAATGCAGCTCCTTTAAGTCACTGATCTTTGGCCCAAACAGTCTGCCCTCTAGCTACTCCTTTGTCCATCAAAGATGCCGACTCATAGGGTCTTCAACCTGCCCACTACTTGCCTCACTGCTACTCCACAAAAGACAAGTCTTAGGGGAATGGAGGCTGCCCACTCTCACTGTAGAAGTCCATCTCCACACAGTGAACTAGGGCTGAATACTAAGCCGTCTTGGCTGCTTCCTTTGTCCCTTCAAGGATCAACCTTGAGCTTCAACAATTCTGCCGCTCCAACCAGATTTGATGTCCTTCTCAAATGCTAGACTTGGGGCACCAAAGACACCTTCTAACTGCCCTCCAAACAGTACATAAGATGTCCACCAAAACTGTCCTAAATCTGGACTCAAACACCTAGAAAAATCATCAACCACATAGGGACATACATACCTTAGAAAGTACCCTTATTTCTGCTGTCTGAACCACTTTGGCTTGTGCACTTCCTTCTGAATTTTGGTCCTCTGGTTAGGGCACACTATGGTCACTACAAGGATGCTCCTACTTGGTCGAATTTCCCTTCTATCCCTGCAAAATTCCCTTCTTAGAGACCCTACCTCCTGCGCTGTTCAGTTAGGTGTTTCTGCCCTTGACTTTGGTATGATTCAAGACAAAAACCATGCCCAGGTATTCTCCTAATAGGGCTCAGCCCTTCCTGAACAAAATAGAGATACTGCGGCCTGTTTCACAGAGAATTACCACTCTTAGAACATGCACAAAACTACCATTAAATCTGTCAACGAGTTCCTCTAACTAGGCCTGCTCCAACACAAAGAACCCTCAAGAAATCTCATCTTTCTCCCTTTGGAAAGATTATTATACAGGCTGCAACTCACCTAACTCAGACGTCCTTCTTCTTGAAAGATTAGCACTGGTGTTGTTCTTAAATCTGTTCCAATAGCTCTGATACCTTGTAGAAAATCCACGAAATTCTGCGACTGCTAATATGAACAACCTGAAACTAATTTCTTTTCATATAGACACATAATTTCTCTACTTATTTTGCAGTGGAATAGGAAAAAAAATAAACACACCATCACAATAATCAAGGCACAAATTTTTATAGGGAACCCAATTGGGAAAACCCTCTGATTGTTTGAGAATTTTATTGAAGAAATTTGAGCAATATATCTCTTACAAATACAACTTGTTTTAATAGAGAATACAATCTGATTCTCTCTGCTTGTACTAAGCTGAACCTATCTGCAAGACCCCTGATCTGCTTGTACTAAGCTGAACCTATCTGCAAGACCCCTAATCTACTTGCCTTCTTCAATACTCGCACAAGCTCCTCTTGTACGTCCTTATTCTAACAAGCTCTACACATAAACTTGTGCAACCTTCTCACAAACCCGTGAGCTCTATTTTCTTGTCTCACCAACTCGTGCTCACAAGACAATGATCAAATTGTGTCTTCATTCCTCCTTATAAGCACTCCGATTAGGCTATTACTGGCAAGTTCTATTTGAGGAAAGTCGAACCATTGATTGACTAGTTAACAAAAGCTCTCACTGGCTGTGTTAACTCGTCCTTTCTATAATTTAGGAGACTGACTCAATCAACTCGACCTTTACCTAAAATAACTCACACTAGAAGACAATAAACTTGGCCTTCCACTAATTAGTGCTAATCAACTGCTTCTTGCACTCCTAAGTTTTAGGAATTTGCCCTAAATTTTAGGAAATCGTCCTATTTTTTAGGAATTAGCTCCTAACTCATAGTAAATCGCACATGCTCAAGGAGAAACTCGTTGTTGTTCCTTTGATTTAGGGCACAAATCAAGGAACCCTTTCTCGCTAACATTTTCAACACATTTTGTTTCCCTATCTCCTTGGGGAGGCCCCAAGCCCTGGTGAGAACATGGGTGCTAATAAACAGAGTTACCTTTGAGCCTCGAGCTTCCCTAGTTGAAACTAAAAACAAGTTCATGGTCAATTCCTTTCATTTTCTTCTTTACTCTGCTCGTCACTCATTTTCTTTCTCGTCTCCATGGGGAGCTCCCAAGTCCCAACCCTTGGCAAGAATGTGGGTGCTTGATAGACATGGTGTGCTTGATAGATCCTTGGGTTACTTGATCCCTAAGCCCTACCAAGGAAGCTTCCCTTGTGTTGGATTGTGTCCTCCACTAAAGAGAGTAACACTCTCATGTGTTGCACATTGTCTACGTCACCTAGTGAGGCTTTGTGCTATGTGATAGATTTTGTTGCAACAGTTCACACTTTAGCTTCTTTGGAAATTGCTTATGGGATGATTCAATTTAACATACAACTATGTTAACTGTTGAAAAGTGTAACTAGGATCGATATTCATATTGACTATGTAATTATGAATTTATGTAAAGAAGAAGACAAAAATAATAAATGTATTTTTGTTGTACTTGCTTCATGGGTTTCATGAGCAAGATTTTATTATAGGTCAATAGACTTCTTCTTGATGTCTATTATGGATTTTATTTGGTTTAGAAATGTAATTAAGAGTCGTGAAAATAAAGTGTCTAGTTTGAAGAATGTCCTCCAAGACCTTGTGGAAGAATGGCTCATAATAGCCCTCAAGGCTACCCTCAATTAACGTTGAAGATAAGCCTAATTCTACAGTGAGTAAGTCGGCCTATTTGCAGTGAAGAAGTCGGCCTACAACCTTGGTGTAGGGTCGGCCTAAAAGCATAACAAAACACTGTATATATAGCATGACCTGCGGCTCATTTGAGGGGAGAAGAATATGCGGATCTCTCTAAAGAAGTAACAATAGGAAAGTGCGGATTCCTATGCAGATTACAGTGGTAAACAACGTGGGTTTACAAGAAGACAACAATGCATACTTAAGGAAGAAAAGGATGCAGATTTCTCTGAAATGTCAACAATGATAAAGTGCGGATTTCAACAGTGATGAAATGTGGATTTCAGAAGTGAACAAGTGCGGATCACAAAGGTTAAAAGGGTGTTGATTTCAGAGGTTAGAGAAGTGCAGATTTCAATAGAACAGAAGTAAGGAATTCTGACAAGTTCAGGATCTGTGATAATTTTATGCAGATACACCTGTGATATAAATTCGGATAAGACAAAAGGTTTACATTCTGAAACAATGGATAAAGATGATGTGTATGCAAAGGATGAGAAGGAAGATCTCAAGATAAACTTAGAGACCGAGTTCTCTGATGTTGATGCAGGTCAGTGCACATTGGTGAAGAAAAGAAATATCATCATTGGAGGAAGACTTAGAAGCAGTGTCAAGGTCTTGGAGGCATTCATAGGTCAAGGGTCTAAGTCTTGGTCATGGTACTTGTCATTTGAAGATCTATAAGAATAATTTCTCATGGGTTTTCCTCTCCAAGAAGGAGAGAGTTTGCCCTGGATTGAAGAGCCTAACTTTGTGTCTTTTGTATTTTGGTAATTGACTTGATGAAAGACTAACTAAGCTATGCAAGAGAAGACATAAGTAACTCAAGTAAGTTCACAAGTAATTATCAAGAAGATAATTTGAATTAATCTCAAGCCCTCCAAATTCTCAACATGGTATCTGAGCTAAGGTGCTAAAGACAAAGGGCTATTTAACAAGAAGACTCTTAAGGATCAAAAATAAAGAATCAGTTTTCTAGAAAGCATCAAAGCAAAATTCAAAGTCTACATTGAAAAGTCAAATCAGTTTGCAAGGAAATCCTCAAGCCATCTCAAGAAGATCTTCAACCTTATTCAAAGAATCCACACATCAAGGAGGAAATCATTGACATCAAAGATTCTTGATATTGAAGACATTGTTGGAAGACACATCATCAAGCACCTTCCAACACTATTGAAGGCATCTTCATTCTGAAGTAATCCTTGATCATCAAGGATCCAAGATCACCTACTTTGAAATCAATCTAAGAGGGAGTTCCTGCCATCATCTTCATGATCATCAACAAGGAAGATAATAGAAAAATAAAAGCATCTACTCAAGTAAGTATCTATAACCTTACTTAAATCTGTCAAAGATGACTTATTGTAAAGAGAGAAACAAGCTAGTTGGGTCATCAAACTTTAGTGCCTGGAAGAAGAGGACAGATTTGAATTTAATTGAAGACGAAGTTATGGACTACATTGAAGGATTGACAATTCAACCACCAAAAGAAGATGCTCCAGCTCATGCCAAGTACATGAAGGGGGAAATCAGAGCCCAGAGGATTCTCATAGAATCCATTAAGGACTCTCTCATTCCCTATGTATCAAAACTAAAGTCTGCTAAAGAAATATATTAGAAACTAGTGGAGCTATTCTCTGTGAGTACTGCAGGAGAAGAAATATCTCTGAGAAAAGAACTATATAAAATGAAGTTGTCAAGGGAAGAAGGAATCACTTCATACTTTATGTGGATTTCTGAAATAAGAGATCAAATATAGGAACTGGGAGAAGTAATGTCTAACACTGTGATGACTACAGTGGTGTTGAATGCTCTACCAGAAGAATGGGAAAACTTCACTTCAAGTTTATACGGGAAGAAAGAAGCCACACCATTCCATGATTTATGGTCTTTATGTAAAATAGAGGAAACAAGATTGAAAGCCAAAGATGATACAGGATCAAGTGAAGGGAATCAAGCCTTTGTAGCCATATCCGGGAATAAAGGAAGATTCAGTAAATTTGGTCCTCAGTTAAAAGAAGAGATATGGACAAAGTACGATTCTTTGGATGTAATGAACTTGGGCATTATAAAAGAGATTGTCCTAAATCTGAAAAGGACAAGAGAAAAAAGGAAGAAGCCCATGTCTTAGATATGAGGGAAAAACCTGATGCAAATAAATCTAAGCAAGAAGAAGCGAAGGATCTCTATTATGATTGAGATCATCTTCCTCTTAAAGTGATTTCTGTTGGTTGTAAAATAGACTGATAGGAAGCAATGTATATTGTGATGGCATCATGATAAAAGCATGGTAGGAGCTCTTGGTGAAACAACTCCGGGAAAACCTCTATGATAACATTACTGATGGAAGGCAGTCATCAAGATCAAGGTTCATCATGAAAACTGGTGCTGACATTTTCTAATGGAGTTCTCTATGAATTCACTCGTTAGAAAGAAATAATAATGGTTTCATCAAGAATTCTATGCTACAGAATTCTGGGATGTGACGACATATTGATGGAGCAGGGCAAGGGAATGAAGATCTTCATTCTAGTAAAACTGCTACAGGATGACTCAAATGAAAAAGGTATGAGGCATATATATATATATATATGCTGACACTGGATGTTGTGAAGTCATGTCATATGGTTGCAGGTAATAGACTTCTATATTTTGAAGTATGATCTATGGAGGAGGATCTCTCGGTGCACTGATAGATGAAATCAACATAATATATCCTCATATGGAATATGAACTGGGTGTATATGAACAAGGAACTGTAAGTTCGAAGTTCCTGGGAATGAATATGTGCAGAAAGGAAGAGATCATGAAGTGCAACCATGTCAAGAGGCAATTATCATCCGGAAGCGAAGAAGATGTGACTAGAATATCTCCTGGGAGGATATGTAGACTTTGATAGAAGTCTGGTAAAGAAGAAGACCCTTGAAAAAACATGTCATTAGGAGATGTGTCAATCTGAATAAAGGATGTCGATGCCTACAGGAAGATTTCATGGTGAAAGATCATCACTGAGGTAACTTTTGTTTTAAAAGCTCATATGTATATGTTTATCTGGATGAATTTGTGCAGGGACTGCTAATCATGAGAAAGGATGTAATATCCTTGGAGATGATTCAAAAGAAAGCATCATGGCATAAAAGGTGGAACAGATAAGAAAAAAAGATGAATCACTTTCTAGTAGATGACATGACTCATGAATGAAAGTGATGGATGATCTGTGCCCTATGGAGCTAAAGTTGAAGATTCCTCAATATCGAAATCCATGACATCGAGGGGAGGAATTCTTCATGAGCAGCTGGGTGTCTCACCATTGCTGCTGCAAGTCCCTGATTGAGAGGGAGCCTGGTGATAAGTTTCGTACTTGGAAGAAACTGGGTAATTCCTAAGAATGAACTTAGGTACATTCCTTATACAGGAATGCATACATTCCCTTGTGGAATTGGTCCTCCCTGGCTGAGAGGGAGCTTGGTGATAAGTTTCTTACATGGAAGAAACTAGGTAATTCCTAAGAATGAGCTTAGGTACATTCCTTATACAAGAATGCGTACATTCCCTTGTGTAATTTTTCCTCCCTGGCTAAGAGGGAGAGATAGACACATCATTCTGGTCTTCACTTGGGAAGAGAGAATGGAGGATTGGGTAATCATCTGGCATTCGATACTCTTTGAGAATGTGTTAGGACATTCAAGATAAGAGTAGTCGAGGACCAATATTCTTTGAGGGCTAGCTACCCAAGAGAAGAATAGTCCAAGAAGGTCATACTTTGGGAACACCTGGGTGGAGTATGTACCTTGGAGAGACAATGAATATGATGTCTATAAGTCATGTGTCTTGCCAACATTGTAGCCCATTGTCTCATTGAGAGATGGGGCTGTTAGTCAAGGCCTTGCACTAGGACAATGTTGGTTAATATGATGCTATACAGATGCGATTACCAATCTGATTCTCTTATGAGATTCTTCAGTTTGAAAGTGACCATGTACCTATATGAATACCTCCCTAGTTAAGAGGGAGTGTTGAAAAGTGTAACTAGGATCAGTCTTCATATTGACTATGTGATTATGAATTTATGTAAAGAAGAAGACAAAGATAATAAATGTATTTTTGTTGTACTTGCTTCATGGATTTCATGAGAAATATTTTATTATAGGTCAATATACTTCTTCTTGATGTCTATTAACGATTTTCTTCGGTTTAGAAATGTAATTAAGAGTCATGAAAATAAAGTGTCTAGTCTGAAGAATGTCCTCCAAGACCTTGTGCAAGAATGGCTCATAATAGCCCTCAAGACTGCCCTCATTCAACGTTGAAGATAAGCCTAATTCCACAGTGAGTAAGTCGGCCTATCTACAGTGAAGAAGTCAGTCCACAACCTTGGTGTAGGGTTGGCCTGATCCAGATTTATGCAGGAACGCAACAGAATAAACATATAACCATAAATACAGAGATGCAGCGGAAATAACACTTCATTTCATTAATATCAAAGAACTAAAATTTGCTTAAAGACAGAATGGAAATAAAACTAGCTAGGGCGCTGGTAGCAATCTCTGAGAAGAGATGTGGCGGCTACAGGCCTCTGAACTGAGTTACAATGAGGCTCGAGGGCCTATTTATTATTTAGAAACAATGGGAAATCCTAAAGAACAAAACGCTACTCGAAGAGACGAAGCCGCCAAAACATTCTTAATCCCGCTTGGGTAAATTGGTGTTTCAACTTCCTGTGCGCACTTTGGCATGTCGATCTCCGTCGACGCGTACTCATACCTCGTTAGAAAATATCTATATCCGAGGACTACAACTTTTGTGATGATTTTGATGATCAAAATCGCAACAAATTTAGTCCCCAAAAAACGTCGTTTAGGGCCTCAAAACGGCTCCGGAAGTTTAGGACCCGAAAAACTGCTAAAAATAGTAAACTGTGCCGAAACTGAAAAACTGAAATAGACAATGGTGGAGCCCCAAGTGGAATAGGCGGGTGACCACCAATATCCACCTGGATCATTCCTCCCCCCTTAGGAAGCAATGGTCCTCATTGCGTTAAGTTCCTCCATGAGATGAGGAAATTTCTGCTGAACTTGGTCCCTGGTGAACCACTTTCCTTGGTGCAGGAGTTGGCCAGCTTTGACAACCCGATATAGTTGGATCTTCTGCTGGCGAGTGTTCTTGATTTGCATGTCCATGATACAATCTATGGTGGCCTGTTCCATGCAGTCTGGATTTAAATCTGTTGGTGTGAGTTGTTCTGCAATGTCCGAGGTGTCCAGTAGAGGTGGGAAGTAAGGACGAAGGCGATCCACATTGAAGACTGGGTGCAGACCAAGGAATGGTGGAATACCGAGCTCGAATGCATTGTGGCTAAAATTCGCCCCTAAAATTATCCCTGGTGTTCTTGATTTGCATGTCCATGATACAATCTGTGGTGGCCTGTTCCATGCAGTCTGGATTTAACTCTGTTCGTGTGAGTTGTTCTGCAATGTTCGAGGTGTCCAATAGAGGTGGGAAGTAAGGACGAAGGCGATCCACATTGAAGACTGGGTGCAGACCAAGGAATGGTGGAATACCGAGCTCGAAGGCATTTTTCCCTACAGCCTTGGTGATGGTGTACGGCCCGTATCGGAGCGGGCGAAGCTTGCGGAGGGGTCCAGTGAGGCGCTCCTTCTGCAAATGTAGCCATACTTTGTCGCCCACCTGGAAGTTGTGTGGCACTAGCTCGTGGGCCGCGAGGTTGCACTTGGCATCGTTCGCCTCAAATATCATGAACCTGTTGGCGGATGTGTTGAATGCGCTCGATGAAGCTACCGGCTTTGTCAACTTCAGACTGGACATGAGCTGAATTGGCCTGAGCAGCTGCAAATGGCATGGCTACATCAATGGGACATAGTGGCTGGAATCCCAAGCCCACCTGAAAGGGGCTATGGCCGATTGAACTGTGGAGAGCCCAATTATAACTATGTTGTACATAGGGGAGGCTCTCGTCCCATGTGTGTGGATGCTTTGAATTGTACATGCGCAGAATGTGTACAATCATTCTGTTGACGACCTTTGTCTGGCCATTTGTTTGGGGATGGAAAGCTGTGGACTTGGTGAGCTTGGTATCCAACATCGACCAGAGGCTAGACCAAAATGTGCTAAGGAACCTGCTATCCCGATCTGATATGATAGACTGTGGGATCCCAAAGTGCACCCACACTCGTTCAAAGAAGAGTTTAGCAGTGGCTTCTGCTGTGATATTCTTCTTGCAGGTCGCCATAATGGCCATCTTCGAGAATCTGTCGACGACCACGAAAACACAGTCATTTCCCTGCTTAGTAGAAGGCAGGCCCGACATGTAATCCATGGAGATGGATTCCCAAGGTCGACTAGGGGTAAGTAGAGGAGTATATAGGCCTTGCTTCTTGATGGTCGGTTTGGAAATGGCACAAGTAGTGCAGGATCTGATGTGCTTCTCAACATCCTTTCGAAGGTTCAGCCAATAGAAATACTTCTGCAGGATTGCTACTGTTTTATCGACCCTGAAATGCCCAGCGACTCGACTGTAGTGTGCTTCCCATATCATCTTGACACACTCGCTTGAAGGAACACAAAGGTGTCCCATTTGACATAAAATTGCATCTTGGAGGTGAAATTTTGGAACTTGCGTACCCCCCAAGAGTTCCTTGTAAGTGTGGCCGAATTCTGGGTCACTCTCATAGAGAAGCAGCCAGTCATAAGTCTCGTGCCCACAAGAGTTGAGCACAGTGGTGAGCGCCATGATCGGTGGTCGGCTGAGGCAGTCTGCAACATGATTGGTGCTACCCTTCTTGTACTTCATGTTCAAATGAAACTATTGCAGATATGTGGACCACTTCTGATGGCAATCATTCTGCAACTTCCCTTGTGTCTGTATGAACTGCAGGGGCCGGTGGTCTCAGGTGGATGATTGCTTTCCCTTTCCCCAAAATGTAATGCTTCCATTGTCGACAAGCTTGCACAATGGAATACATTTATTTTCATAAGTGGGATAACCGTGTCGACAATGTTCCCACGTGAAATGCCACCGGATTTCCCGCTAGTAAGAACTGCCCCAATAGCATAGTCAGAGGCATCTGTCTTGATCTCAAATGGCTGTTGCAAGTCTGGTAAAGTGAGCACTGGGGCAGAACAGAGGCGATTTTTCAATTTTGTGAACGCCTTCTGTTGAGGTTCCGACCAAAAGAATTTTGCTCTCGCTCCTCCCTTGGTGACTTGACTCAAGGGCCAAGTGATATGAGAGAATTCCAACACGAACCTCCGGTAGAAATTAGCAAGACCCAGAAAGCTGCGAAGCTCTGTTATAGTGGTTGGGGCTGGCCAATCCCGAATGACTTGGATCTTGGCTGGATCCACATGCACCCCCCTTTCATCAATAATGTATCCCAGATATTGAACCTGGGTCATGTCAAAAGTGCACTTCTCCAAATTGGCACACAACTTGTGTTGCCGCAGTGTTTGGAGGACTTGTCGGATGTGGTGAAGGTGCTCTTCCCAAGTCCGGCTGAAGATCAGAATATCATCCAAGTACACCACTACAAATGAGTTGGTGAATGGCCGCAAGATGTCATCCATCATCCTCATGAAGGTGGCGGGAGCATTCGTCAACCCGAAAGGCATGACCAGCCATTCGAAAAGGCCTTCCTTGGCTTTGAAGGCAGTCTTCCACACATCGGAGGGTTCAATTGGTACCTGGTGATACCCAGACTTTAGGTCGATCTTGCTGAAATATTTTTCACCTTTGAGTTGGTCCAGAAGGTCATCAATCCGTGGGATTGGGTACCTATTCCGGACAGTGATCTTGTTCAGCGCCCGATAGTCAATACAGAGTCTCCACGTCCCATCCTTCTTCCGTACCAACACGATCGGGCTCCCACAGGGAGATGAACTTGGTCTGATGTGACCTTTCTGCAACAGCTCCTGAATCTGCCTCTTGATTTCATCATTCTCCAGAACAGAGCGCCGATAGATCGGTCCATTAGGTAGCGGTGCACCTGGGGTCAGATCAATCGGGTGCTTGACCTGACAGTGCAGAGGAACCCCTGTGGGTGAGGTGAATATGTCCATGTACTCCTCCACAACCTTATCCATTTGTTGTTGTCGTGCAGAGGAGCCTTGTCTCGAGGTCGTGGCCACAGTCTTCTTCTTGCCTTGGGGGCGGATCATCAGGAAAACGAATTTCCTGTTTTGGGAAATGAGCTTACTGCATTGTTTTGCAGTAACCAAAGAGATAGTGGCAGGAGGTGGTACCTCTGGTATCCTGTACAACTTATTTCCCAAAGTAACAATAACAGCACGAGGTCGAGACTCATACATAGCATGACGCTTCCACAAGTATGGTTGTCCTAATAATACATCAGAAACATCAATAGGAGCAACGTCACATAAAACCTCATCCGTGAAGGGCTTGATGCTATAGGGAAGGCGACACTGCTGGCTAACGCAGAGATCTTGTCCTTGGTGAAGCCACCTAATGGTGTATGGATGTGGGTGAGCTGTGGTCGGCAAGCCCAACCGCTTCATGGCGTCTGCTGAAATGAGGTTCTTTTGGCTCCCATTGTCGACAATGAACTGTACCGGGGAGCCCTTTACCCACATCTGGGAGTGGAAGAGACGTTCCTCCTCCTTTGGATCTTCCGGTTCCTGCTTCTGGATCTTTGTAGTGGCAACAATGGTGTTGGGCTCCGCATCAATAATCTGTTTCCCTTTTTCATTCCCCTTTTCAGGTTCTGATTCGGAGTCAGAGCATGCATCGGAATCAGAAGCCCTCATCTCAGCCACTAGCAACTGCTTGGCCCGACACTCACTTGTGTTGTGAGTGGAGCTCTTATGGAACTCGCACCACTTTCCTGTGTCCTTCTTTGGCTTTGTGGTGCTGTTCTTTTATTGTGGCTTCGATGAGTTGTCTTTAGCCACCATGCCTTGGATCTGTCCTTTTTTCTGCAGTTTGGAAGCACCTTTCCCTTGCTTTTGATTCGTAGATCCAAATTATCGCTTCTTCTGCTTGAATTTCTGCTCAATCTTTGCAGCATATCGGTATGCCGTACCAAGCAAGGAGATGTCGAGGAACTCCATTTCCTCCTGAATGTATCTGTGCAGACAGCTATGATACTTTAGCACCAGATGTTTCTCTGAATCTTTGATACCCAACTTTGTGCGCAGGGTATGGAACAGATTCGTCAGCTCATGCACATCTTGATCCCTTTGTTGTCGCAGCGTGGTCCATTGTATGTACTTGTCCTCATAGCTCCCCATAGGATAGTACTGTTCCTTGACGGCGTCTCGAAAAGAATTCCAAGTTGGTACGACCGAGAACAGAGAGGGTTCTGTTTGGTCCTTGTTCTCACAGTAGGTTTCCCACCAGTCCTTAACATGGGGGGTAGCTTTGAGGAGTGCAAAAATAATCTTCTCCCGGTCTGAAAAGTCATGAACCGAGAAATATCCTTCTAACAGATTCAACCATCTATCTACGGCATCTGCGTCTATTTTACCCTCAAATATGGGAATGTCAAAATTTACTTGTACCTTAAAAGGAGTCGCGCCTCCAGAGTGGCTACTGGATGCAGATGCGCCGTCGGTGGGTAGCCGTTGAAGGATCTGAGCAAAGTTATCCATCATCGCGTTCCTTTGTTTTTCGAGGGCCTCCTCGAGCAATATTTTGATAGGATCTCCTACTCCCTCATATTTCTTTTCGTCCCCCATGGGCGTCCGTCGAGGTTTGCGAGGCTGATCTTGCAAAGGTTCCACCAGATCAAGCCCTAGCTCCTTATACCCCGACCTCGTTGGGGACATGCAAAGAAGGATCGAGAAAAGGCAGACCCCTCTGATACCACTGATCCGGATTTATGCAGGAACGCAACAGAATAAACACATAACCATAAATACAGAGATGCAGCGGAAATAACACTTCATTTCATTAATATCAAAGAACTGAAATTTGCTTACAGACAGAATGGAAATAAAACTAGCTAGGGCAATGGTAGCTATCTCTGAGAAGAGATGTGGCGGCTACAGGCCTCTGAACTGAGTTACAATGAGGCTCGAGGGCCTATTTATTATTTAGAAACAATGGGAAATCCTAAACAGCCAAAACCCTAACCCTAGGAGATGAAGCGCCAAAACTATGGGCCTTGTTTGGGTAAATTGGTGTTTCAACTTCCCAGGGCCGTAACTTTGGCATGCGATCTCCATTTGACGCGTACCATACCTCGTTAGAAAGATCTATCCAAGGACTACAAATTTGGAATGAGAAACATCGGTCCATGGACCCATGTTTCTCTCCATTTTCCCAAAAAACGTCGTTTAGGGCCTCAAAACGGCTCCGAAAGTTCAGGACCCGAAAAACTGCTAAAAATAGTAAACTGTGCCGAAACTGAAAAATTGAAAGAGACAATGGTGGAGCCCCAAGTGGAATAGGCGGGTGACCACCAATATCCACCTGGATCACTAATAAGTTTTATCATATTGTATATGAGGTTGAGTCTCCATGCTGATGGGAGTCAACAAGATATGTAAAAGACCAGTTTATTGATTAATAGAAATTCATAGAAAAGAAGAAGCGGCAAGGGTGGTTTTTCTCCTGGAATTGTTTCCACCGGAAATCTTGTGTCTCATGTGTGATTGATGTGATGTGCATGTTTATTTTTTTTTAGTTGCTTATGGTTTTCAGTTATGTTTATGTGATGCACATGCTATGATGGTTAATGAATTGATGCTAACATATATGTGATTTAGTAATTGAATAAATAATTGGCAAAAGTTGTATGTAAATTGTTAGCCCTCAATTTTGGTCAATTTTTCTTATAAAAAATCCACCTAATTTCCATCATATTCCAACTTATATCATCCATATATGCCTCATTTGGACCTTATTATTCATATTCAAGTAATTAAATTAATTTTTTCAATTTTTAGAGATTTTTGTAAAAATTGGGTTTTCAGAGTATTTTTGGACTGCACTAAAAATTCTCGTAATAGCTTCATGGAAGTCATATGTGCAAGACACTTGGGCACAATCTGAGCATAGATTTGGAAAGCTTTGGAACCATGAATGGAAAAATACCTATTGTTTCAGTCAAATTGAGCTAAAACATGTCTGGTCAATGCTGGTCAAACTTGACCTGTTTTTCATAAATCCCTAGGAAAAAGAGCAGAATTAGTATTTTTTGGGATTTTCTTGATTTTGTGAAACTGAATGGATGAGTTCGACCTAGATGGATGGGATTAGGATGGATAGTACTGTTAGAGACATTATAGCTCAGTTTTTTAATTATTTTTCTATTTAAACCAAGCTTATGGACCATTCAAGCATGTAGAATTTGTATAATTTTGTATTGCGACTTTTAAATAGTTGGAGATAATTTGAAGAACCAATTCCATTTTATATTTGTTGTTTATTTTGTGGATGATTAAGTAAAATTTTTGTAGCTGAGAAATTATTCAAGTGTTCAAGGCAAGGGTGGAGGGCCCGCACACCAAGCTAAGTACACTTTTTGGTTAGATTAGCATAATTTTCATGAACTAGTTTTGCTTCATATTTATTCAGTCATTAGATGTGTGAATATTTCTTATGGTTGTTGGATGATTCTTGGTTTAATTATAATTTTGATATGAAGGGAAAAACAAGAGTTTAAGTTAAATTCTCCTTCTATCTAATCATGAACAACAACTAAAATTCATCCTCTTTTCCTTTTTTGAGTTATTTCTTGAATTTCTAGTTTTAATGCAGTGGTAACAATGATGGAATATAATTTTAAAGAAGGACAACCTAGACCTCCTAAGTTAGGAGCCTCTACTCATACTTTTTATACATTATAAACTATTGTTCATCAGTTAGTTGATTTCTCTTCATGAAGGTAGTACTGTGGGGAAGGACAATTAGGATCTTCTAAGTTAGGAGCCTCTTCCCTCACTTATTGCATATTGAATAAGAAAATTCTTAGTTAGATTTTATATTTGTAATATGAATTTCCATAAATCTTAAAATTTAGAATATAATTTTAATATGCATTTCTTTCAACTTTTACTCTTTGTCTTCTAAAATTGACTACATCTGAAATCCATATATTTTGGACATGCTTCCAAGTCTACAAAACCGGATTGATAAGTAAAATATATGTGTTAGTTTACCGAGTAAATTGACCCAACATTTATGGCCTCGTTTCGGGGGAAGAATACTTCAACATGTAGTCAATTAGGAAGATTCTAAAAAAAAAAAAACAAAAACAAAAAAATTATGCTTAGAGAAATAGATAAAAAAAAGTCGATTTACTAAACAAAACCCCAAACAATTCAACCACCCATAGGAACAAGACCATCATGACTAATTACACCAGTTGCTGGAGACCAAATTTAGAGGAATTGGAAGAAAAACAAAGATCAGGACACAGATTGACTCTTTTTGAAAGACAAACCTTGTTAGCCTATGAAGTGAAAAGAAAAAAAACACCAAAACAAATGCCTTTCATAGAAAAACAAAAGGAGACAAGGAAACCAATTGTTAAACAATTAGAGCAACTAGTGCTTGAAAAAACAGAGAAAGTTGAGGAAACACCAAATCAACCTCTTATTGAAACATTACCAACAAGTGAAAATAAAATGACGGAGGAAGGAGAAGGATATAATATACCAATAATGACTTCGGAACAAAGAATTCAGTATAAGAGGCAACAAAAAGAATGTCAAAGGAAAAGAGAGAAAGAAAAGAGAATAGAAGTAAAGAGGAAAAAAGAAGAAGATACAAAAAGAGAATATTACAACAAAAGATGTAATGATATAGACCCAGACAATGATCAGGAAGCTACCTTTGGCTTCCCAATTCTAGACACAAGATAAATTCTTGCAGATGAGGTAAACATGAAGAATATACCACCTTCTGTTTTGACCAATTTTTATGGAATGTCTACTGAAGATCCTGATTCTCTTATATTTGATTTTTATATCTTATGTCGTACTTATGGATACACAGATGACACACATAAACTTCATCTCTTTTCTACTACTCTTAAAGTAGCTACACCAAAATGGTTTATGGCATTATGAGAACACACTATTGCCTCTTGGGATGACATGAAGACAATTTTTCTTAAGAATTATCAAGCATATTGCAGGCCTAGAGATTCAAAAGAAGGTATTTTTAGGATGTCTCAACAAGAAAATTAGATTTTGGAAGAATACCTAGAACGATTCCTTTACAATCTACAAAAATCCAAAAAACACTCTTTGAATCTTCATACCATTCACACAATTTTTATTAAAGGTATAAGAGATGAATACCTTGATATTATCAATGTAATGGACAACAGAGACATCTCAAATTTTCCATTTGATGAAATTGTTGAACTATGTCAAAAGTATTCTAGGGGAAGAGCAAAGACTGGAAAAAGATATGTTAATTCAAGAGCTTCCAATCAGCAGGAGGATTAACGAGAGTAGAAATATGGAGTTTGTTAGAAAACTTTAAAACTGACCTTTTGAGCACTTTAGGAACACAATTTGATGCTTTGAAAGCCAAGAAAAAGTATGATGAACATGATCATATCTTATCAATATTTTGTCCTAAGTGTAGAAAGAAGCATCCACTAAGAGAATGTCCTTTGGATAACATTCAAGTGTGTGGACTTTGTATAGAAAATCATTCAACTGAAAATTGTCCAAAGCATAAAGAATTGAAAGTAAATTAAATGGAATAAGTACATGGGATTGATTCTCTTTACTATATGGCACCAAGGAGACCTTTGAAGCCAAGGATTCCTCAACAATTTTCTCAACAAATCCCTCATAATTATGAATATCATCCTCAAAATTCATGGAATGCTTCGATGCCATGGTAGGCTTGGCCTCCACAACAATACAAAAACCAATTTGCACAAGTTTGGCGAGTATATCGTTATGGAACCCAACCACCTCAACAAATATATCATCAACAACAATACCAACAACCATACCAACAACCATATCAAAAACCATATCCTCAACAACCATTTCAATATCAACAATTGCAGCAACATCCTTAACCAATGGCATTTCCACAAAATAATTATGCACCCTTACTAACTCAACCATAGTAGCTTCAGTTGCCTTCTAACTAACCCCCACCTAGACCAACTCAATTACCAGCTCAGCCAGTAGCAAATCTGAGTAACAAGGTGGAAAAACCAACATATAATGTGGAAGAAGCAACATATTTTCCTACATATTATATTCTTCCTATACAATATGTCCACTTAAGTTCTGGGAAATTATTACACAAATATTTTCCTCCAATCATAGAAGAGAAAATTGAACAAGGAGAACAATCTAAAAAATTTAATCCAGGAAATCAAATTCAGAAAGGAAAATCTATTATGACTCAAACACCACGTTATCCAGAGAAGTTAGTAGAGTAGAAAACTCCAATTTCTCTTCCTGAATTCAATATTTTGGATGAATTAAAGAATTCTTATGTCAAAATTCATTTGCTGCAAGCTATCAAAGATATTCCAATCTATTCAAAAACAATAAATGGATTATGTATCAGGAAAATTGGCAGAAAGAAAAGAGATCCACCCACAATCCAAGTCATTGGAAAATTAGCTAGTCTCATGTCTGCAAAAACAACAATTGAAAAGTATATTGATCATGGGATACCTATGGTTACCATTTCAATCAATAATTTTTTAGTTCCAAACACTTTAATAAATTTGGGAGCTGATATAAATGTCATGAAAACAGAGACTATGAAATATTTAAAATTGCCCAATATTCGACCTAATACTACAATTTTAGAGCTAGCATATAAATTTAAATTAGTACCAGAGGGAATATTAGAAGACATCCTTGTTTCTTCGGATTCATGGGAATATCATGTAGACTTTCTAATCTTTCAACCAAAAACAAATCTAGGAGGCCATCCTTTAATTCTAGGCAAACCATGGTTAGCCACAACAGATGCCTTCATTGGATGAAAATTAGGAAGTATTATCATAGCACATGGAGATGAAAGGAAACATGTTACACTCTATCCTCCAACACAATATCCTTCTTTATTATCATGGCTTGATGACCAACAAAAATAAGAAACTCAATCTGTTCCAAGTATTAATCAAGTATTTAATTTTGGAGAAGAGGAAGAAAATGAGGATCTAGTAGACCTTTTCATCTCATAACTTGATATTTATGAGCAGCTAAGAATATCAAAATATGAAGTTACACATCATCTTTTCAATCAATGTTTTTAGGAAAATTGTACTATTAAATCATTGCAAACTTCATTTGAAAGCATTTTTCCTGTTAACTCAATTACCAATTCACAAAGAAAAATCATTGAAATCAATCCTCGAAAGAGTCTAAATATTGGTAATAATCTACAATCATCACAAGAACAACAGATAATTGCATTATTACAGAAATATTCAAAATATTTTGCCTAGGATTATACAGACATGCAAAGAATTCATCCCAAGACATTTATTCACCATATCTATATTGATGATCATATCAAACCAGTTAGAAAACCACAAAGAAGAATGAATCCTATGATGAAATAAATAGTCAAAGAAGAACTACAAAAATTGTTACAAGTAGGATTAATCTATCCTATTTCAGATAGTCAATGGGTTTCTCCCTTAGATGGGGTACCAAATAAAAATGGAAAATGGATAATATGTGTAGACTATAGGGAACTGAATAAAGCCACATTGAAAAATCATTTCCCATTACCATTTATTTACCAATTACTACATTCACTAGCTGGAAACAAATTCTTCTCTTTTATCGATGGATTTAGCAGCTACAATCAGATTAAGATTACATTGGAGGATCAGGATAAAATGACATTTACTTGTCCATGGGGAATATATGCATATAATGTTTTTCCTTTTGGGTTATGTAATGCACCAGCTACTTTTCAAAGAGAAATGCTAGCCATCTTTGTTGATCTAATTCATGAATGTGTAGAGGTATACATGGATGATTTTACTGTCTATGGAGGTACATTTGATGATTGTTTGAATCATCTTGATTTTTTTTAAAGAGATGCATAGAGACAAACTTATCCCTCAGCAATGAAAAATGATTTCTGATGTTAAATGAAGGGATAGTGTTGGGACACCACATTTATTCTTTAGGAATCAAAGTGGACTCAGCAAAGATACAAGTCATTTTAAACTTTATGCCACCAACAACATAGAAATAAGAAAGAAGTTTCTTGGGATACGTGGGCTATTAAAAAATATTGAGTGAAAATTTTAGTAAAATAGCTCTACCATTGTTCAAGTTACTTGCAAAAGACATTAAGTTTCAATGGACAACAAATTGTCAAAATGCATTTGAAATAATGAAAGAAAAAGTGCCAATAAAACCCGTTCTTCGAGGACCAAACTGGTCATTTCCATTTCACATATCTATTGATTCATTTGATATATATATAGGAGCATCACTTGGATAGAAATAAAATTAGTTTAATTATTCCATATACTTCATAAGAAAAATTTTAACTCTGGTAGAATTGAACTATACAGTAACTGAAAAAGAAATTTTAGTTGTTGTGCATGCAGTTAATAAATTTAGGCATTATATAACAGACTATCAAGTGTTTATTCATACAGACCATTCAACCATTAAATACTTAATGATAAACTAAATTACCAATGGCAAAATTACTAGATGGTTGTTATTAATGCAAGAATTCAATCTTACAATTCTAGATCGACCAGGTAAAGATAATCAAGTAGCAGAGTTCCTGTCAATACTTCATTCACCTGGTGATCATATTCATGTTTCAGACAATTTTCCAGATGAACATTTATTTTATATAACATCTAAAACCCCATGGTTTGTAGATGTATCTAATTATTTATCATCCATAATATTACCATCCCATTTCACTAACAAACAGAAAAGAAAAATAATCAGATAAAGTGCTAGATATAGTTGGGTCAATGGTGACCTATTTTATACTAGTTATGATATTTTGATAAGAAAATGCATTAGAGAAGATGAAATTCTTGATATTTTGAAAGCATGTCATGACGAGCCATGTGTTGGCCATTTTGCAAACAAGCGAACAACATACTAGGTGCTTAAACTTAGCTACTACTGGCCAACAATATTCAAGGACTCAAAAGTCTATGTTAAATGGTGTGATACCTGCCAAAGAAATGGAAGACCTATAATAACAGTTGAAATTCCATTGAAACCACGAGTACTTATAGAGCCATTTGAACAATGGGCTCTTGACTTCGTGGGACCAATTAACCCGCTTTCAAATGGAAAGAAGTACATTCTAGTGTGTACATATTATGTTACAAAGTGGGTAGAAGCAAAAGCAGTGGCAAGAGCAACAGAAGAAAAAGTGGTTTCATTCCTATTTGAAGAAATATTTGTAGTATTTAAGGTTTAGAGACAGATTGTTGTAGACCAGGGAGCATAATTCACCTTTAAAATTGTCCAAGATCTTACGGAAAAGTAGAAAATCAAACACATAAAGTCTACTCTGTACCATCCCAAAGAAAATTATGGACAAGTAGAATCGACTAATAAAGTCGTAGAAAACATCATGACAAAGACAATTCAAATGAACAGAAAGGATTAGTCAGAAAAGTTAAGAGATGTATTATGGGCATACAGAATTACATGGAAGAATACAACTGGGTTCAGCCCATATCAGTTGGTATATGGTAAGGAAGTTCTATTACCATTTGAATTTCAAATTCATACATTCAAACTTGCAGCAGAATTGGCATTGGACATGTCAGAAGCACAACAACATAGAGTCATGCAATTAAATGAACTAGATGAAATCAGACAACAAGAAGTTGAGCATACATCACTAGTGCAAAAATAGAGAATCAAATGGCATGGCAGATATATCAAAAATAAAAACTTTCATAAAGGAGACTAACCATTACTTTTTGACTCCAAGTTCAAATATTTCAAAGCAAAGTTTATAACTCATTGGATTGGGCCACATGAGATAGAGGAAATATTTGACAATGGAGCAGTTAAAATAAAAACAATTGATGAAGTAACTATTTCATTTCTAGTTAATGGACATAGGCTCAAAGTCTCTAATAAGCCTATCAATGAAGAGAAATATCTGAAAAGAGTCTCAACAGAAAATAATATGGAAATAATGGAACATCATAGTAATATGCCTTCCTTACTTCTAGAATAAAATAAAAAAATAAAAAAATAATAGAGTTTGGTTGTGAGAATCCAGGAAACTAGCACAATACAAACTCGAATTCATATCGGAAAACCAACTTGTTTGGCCAATATGAATTCCCTATTTTGTTTTACTTTTTCTTCAATTTTATTTTGCAGAAATCATCCTCCAGAATTCCAATACTTAGGAGAAGTCTCAAAATAAGCAAGGGGGAAGATTCATAATAAAACTATGCAAATAGTTTAATCAACCTGTATTGTAGAAGGGACCTGAGACATCATTCAAAATATCATTGCAGAAGGGACCTGAAACAACATTCAAATATCATTGCAGAAGGAACCTGAACAAAATCAAATATCATATGATTATAGAAGGCTTTCTGTGTACATTAACACAATAAACTCTTGAGTAATTCAATACTCTTACATGGTATAAATGATGCATAATTCCTTATCCAACACTGGGCTTCCTCCATTGCTATATAATGGAGGCTTTCTATGTACATTAACACAATAAACTTGTGATTAATTCAATACTCTTACGTGGTATCAAATGATGCATCATGATCATCAGCTTCAGTCTTCTGACAATCAACATCATCAAGTGTGGAAGAAGGTGAGCTTGGAAGCTCAACATCAGTGGTCTCCATCTTAGATTTTTGAAGACCACTAACCTCCAATTCAAGTTCTCTTCTTAGAATGATGTAGTTTTTGAATGACCTCATCATTTTCAATTAGTTGTTGAGACAAGACATCATAATCTTTTTTCAAAAAATGATATTGCTCCATCATTGTTTCTTTTAAACAATCAATCTCCATAATGTATTGAATATTTTTCACTTCCAGCGGCTTCTTCAAATTTGAGTCAGAAAAAGACCCAAATTCCTCCTGCGAGTCATCAAGGAGTTCAATCTTCTCTTGAAATTCATCTACAAGAATCTAGAGATATTTCCCCATGGTTGATTCCAAATGGTCAACCTTCTAGATTAGTTGCTGAAATTTGCAACCTATTTTTAAGTATTGCATTTTATGCTTGCAAAACAACTACCACTCATTGTAACTAAAGAACTTCTTTACGAAGTTCATCTACGTCCTTCTTTTCATGAAGCTCCTGCAATATTTTACCCATATTGAAAAGACCAAGATGGCAAAGCAAAAATTGCTACAAAAGAAGAATAATGATGACAACAACAATAGCTTCCAATCACCACACAAATTAAAGAAATCCACTTAGGTTTGGATGAGAAGTAGGAAGCCTTTTATAACCACCAACCATCAAAATAACAAATCAACCAATATATGGTCATCCTCCAGGCACCATTTTAGCATTGCGAATTTAAAAAATGAAAAATCAATCTAGCCCAAAATATCTCCAATTTTTTTACACACCATAGCTCTCTCATTTAAAAAATATGTTTATTAAATTGGGAAAGGACCTCAATTTATGGAAAACCATTTCCATCAATTTCTTTTCTTTGATGCCCAATAAGCAAGCCAGCATAGGGATATTCCATCCCTTGAGGAAACCTTTCAACCTGCAAATTATACAAATCTACAAAAGAACAGAGGAAATCATCTCGATTCCAACATTCTTGGTCAATTACTAGTCCTACATTCAGATCGTTCCAAAAGAGATGTAAAATAATGAATCGTGGACCGGTGCCAACCATCAAGATCATTTGTGGATGGATCGATGAATGGTCATGTCGTCATTTCAACCAATGCTTGAAGACTTCATATTGTCATGTTGCATCAATTGTTCATTGTTGATTCCCATTGTTCCCTTAGTTGTGCTTCAGGGGAGGAATTTTCTAACAACGAAGACTATTGATTCTTGCTTCTTCCGTAGTTGTGTTTGAGGGGGGCCGTTAGATGGTGACAGATATTGTTTTCATTTCCTTGGTGACAATTTTCATCCTCTGTGTTTGATCAGTATGATGGTGACGATGTTCAAACAACTCCATGAGTGTTGCTATATGAAATTTGAGCTCAGTTGGTCATACTTGATAGACCTCATTGTTTTTTTGTTGGTTGATGGTGTTTCTTTTGTTTGAAGCCTTGTCATGGTTCTTTATCGGTGTTTATTATCTCTAAAGTTGTTTAGGAGAAGTTGACAATGTTTTCCATCCTTGTGCCTCTGCAACAATCCTACTTCATGAGATCGATCAATCTTATTGAGGTTTCAGGACTATGTTCTTGCCATCCAGTGGATCGTTATGGGATCTACAAATTCAACTCCATGATAATTTGAGCACTGAATAATTTGGGGGGGAAGTTTTTTCCTACGGTTTTTTCTCTTTTTCTCTGCTTATGAGATTTTGTACATGGATACCTAATCAGACCGTGTTGTCAAGAAGTAACATACATAACAATATATAATAATAAAAAAAAATTACATTTACTCCTTTTAACCATAGTTTCCATATAAATATTGCAGACATAACAAAGTAATATCTATATGCATTTTATCAACTTGGCACTCGCCATATATTTATGATATTATGGATAATCCACGCGGTTCGTCCTGCCTAGCTACTTTGTTTTATTCTCAACACCCATGCTACATTCATGTCACTGTACGAGATACTTATGAGCTTATGATGGTTAGCTATTGATATTTAAACTCGTAACACCTATTATTACTACTCTGGAGGACAGTGCGATGATGGCATATCTTTTAACTTGAACATTTGATTTATTCGTTGTTAAATAATTTTCGTCGGAGATTTAAGAATTATTAGGAGGATTTTTTGTACTATACCTTCACATGGAGATTTGAACTGCACGGGTGACACCTACCTTTCTGATCGCTATTGGATTTGGGGTTTTGAGATCCACAACGGAGATTTTCACGGTACCCATTTAGGGTATTGACCACCATGTAACCCTAACCAACTCTCCATTTTGCATTTCAAGCTCTATCGACGTTGCCCCTCTGCAACTCCGTCGCGACCTATGCTCTATCGACCAGCAGACATTCCTCTAGCTCAAGCCTTGCTTTCCATGGCGTATTCAAAACAGGTAATTCCCATTGCACTTATAGTTTTGGGGTTTAGCCCTTTGCGGCAGCGTTGAACCAGTCCTTGAGTTGAGTAAGCTCTTTGTTTTATTATTTGCAGGGACTTAGTGTTTGTTATGTGCTCAAACTTGGATATAAAATATAATTTGAATGTGTAATGAATTTCCAAGTTTGGGGAACTTCATTCCCGTCTATGTGTAATCCAGTTTCTCCTGTCGACTACCAGCTACGGCTTCCTTCCTCCATGGCAGGTAAGCCAACCAAATGCTCAATTTTTTATACTTATTATCTCACTAGATTAATTTCATGTCATCAGCTTTGCCTTAAACTTTCTCTTGCCATTTCTTCACGCAGTGTTACAGTCATAGCCTGAGGAGTATATTTAAACCAGGTAATATAATTTTTACTCTGTCTTTTCCCTATTTTTTACCCTTCGCTCAACAATTAGGAAGGTATATTTTCTAATGTTTTATGTCTTGGTTTTGAAGCAGGTAAACATCCTTTGGTTCACTGGCAAGGGCTTACATAGTGCGTTTATCATTTCCATTGAAGTGCTTTGGTTTCATACCTGACTCTATCGTTTTCTTAACAAGTACAAGATTCTCCGTTAGGGTTTTAGATTTTCGGAGTAAAGTCCCAGTACTAGTCCCATGGTACTCGTGACATTATGAACTCTAATTTTAGTTTTATGGCATCGTTTTCCGTTTATTTTTTATTTCCTCCAGGACTCCACCCTGTTTAGAACAGTTGCATGCAATTTGGAATTTTGTTGTAATTAAGTTGCTACTCCTGGCTGTCAATCGAACTCATGGCCCAGCCTAAGAGGAGAGTTCCTCTGTGCAACAGGGTTTTAATGTTATATAAACCTTTGCAATGAAAGGTTATTTGACCCCTGTATCTCCAAATGATAGGTCATTTGGCTCTTCTTTTAATATGGCCTTACTCCTATGAAATAGAAGTTGCAGAATTGACGATTCCTCTTGTATTTTTATAAGTGTGATGTTTTAGTTTCTTTACTGGAGCATTCACATTAATCTTAATTGTCTTTCGAAGAGGCTCGTTATCTTTCTTGCTCATAACAGAATTAGTTTTCTTTTCTACATTAGTTTACAGAAAGAATGTTTTCGTTGTTGAATATATTTACAATGACAATTGCATTTCTGGGTTTTTACCGCGCATGATTTATCTAGAATTTGTATGTGTATATTATGTTCAGACAAAGGTTTTATCCCTTCTTTCAAGAACTTATATTGTATTATTCCTTCTGTCATCCTATCTGTTTTAGTTTTCAGTTAATAGAGATGTTCACACCATCTGAATTTTTGAGTTCCTGCAACTCTTGATGTCCGAGTATATCATAGATTCACAGATTAACAATCAGTTTTGGGTCCAGGGTTTCGACTATGAACCCTGAACTAACAATTTTTCTAGTTTTACTTCTAGTAGATATTTTCGGTTTTGCTTCTTCTAATAACATATATACTAACCTTTCTTGGAACCAAGCAATAATTTCAGTAAATGTATTTTCACACAGTCAACATAATATTAACGATTCTATTGTAATTTCTTGAATACTTTAGAAAAGTACAAATAAATATATCTATAACATTCACTGTGTAAAAGTCTTCATTTCAAAATTTAAAGAACTTTTATAGTTCTTACTACTTCTACAGTCTGTTTACTTATCTCATTTCAGAACTGGCTAATGATGTCCTCCCTACCATGAGAGAGGCGATTACGTCTTCATGAGTAGGTTGACAGAAATTTCAGAGGAGACCTCGGGACCCCTAGTCCAGTACTCTTCTTTTCCAAGATTCAGGAACGCTGAGTGTTTCCACTGGTCACCACCAGCGCATGAATTTTCACTCTCTTCCTACTTCAGTGTTTTTTTAATTTTAGGGAACCACAATTCCATAATTAAATTTTATTTTCAAAAACAAAATTAATTTATGTTCTCATTCGTAATCCTTTTCTAAAAAAAATGAATGTTTAGTCTCTTTAAAATAAATAACATAACAATTTAGTTTGCACTTAAGCCAAGTGTCACACAAAACTTATTCTTTGTTTTCTTTTTTCTTTAGTTACTTCATGTGTTAGAGTTGTCTTTTCCAACAAGTGATTTCCCTATAAGCTAAATATAGTGAGTTGTAAGCTCACATAAAAACTTACATTTATCCAATTGAGGGAAGCTTATTTTCGAGTCTATAGACCCATAAATGTTTGGGAAAAGGAAATGCTCACCTGCTTTAATCCTAGGATGAGCATTTCCTTCCCCCAAACATTTATAAATCTAGACTAGAGAATAAATTTCGTTATCCTTATCCAAAAAACTTCCTTCATTACCATATAATAGAGACTTTCTATATACATTAACACAGTGAAATCGTGAGTAATTCAATACTCTTACAACTATCAATGCTGAATCGACTGCCGCTTAACGTAGAAAGGACTTAACGATCAGATAAATCTAATTATGATGCTTTGAAGTTATAAAACAATTATTAAAAGGAGTTGAGGATTGGTGCGTCGTGATTGGGGATGTATCAAACCTTGAATTAAAATTATTCCCTAGTATCAAAAGCTGCAAACCATTTAAAAAAAAATATTATTATATAATATAATTTGAAATATTTTAATTATTATAGTGAAATATTTAAAATATTTTTATTATTATATTGAAATAAAAAATATAATTTTTCTAATTTTTGCTTTTGTGATTTCTTATAAAATTGTATAGAATTTTTTAGGTAATAATCACATTTAAATGAACTTTGTCGACGTGTTTTGACCTAACTAGTGTGATTTATCAACTTAAATCTCATTTGAATGTGATTATTACCGAAAAAATTCTATATAAAAAAATATAATATTTTATCAAAAATTTAAATAGTCATTTTTTGAGATAATTTTTATTTTAACAGTTAATAAAAAATATTCTTTTTAAATGTATAAATTTGATAATTTTTTTTTTTAACAATATTATAAATTTTAGTTAATAAAAATGAATTTTTTTAAATGTATAAATAAATTTAGCATATTTAATTATGAGAAATTTGAATTTTGCAACTTACACAACTTAAATATAAAATTTTGAACAAACATACCAAAAAACATTTACACAATAAAAATTAAACTATGCAACTATAAATTACATAAAATTAATAATTTTATTTATTTATTTTTAAATGTTATTTTATATAAATAAAATCAATAATATTATTTTATTAAACTAAATTTTTTTTATATAAATGATTTTATGAATGGTTTTGTTTTGAAATTTCAAAGTTAGTTGGGGTTTATGAAGATAATTTTTAGAAATTTTATCATAATTTCAATATGATTTTGAGAAAATATGATAGAATATCTGAGAAATTCAAATTATAATTATAAAATTTCAAGATTTTGAAATATCAATTTAAAAAAAAAAATATTTATAATGTTAAATGTATTTCCACCCGAAAAACAATTCAAACACTCTTAGCATTAAATTTCTTTAAAAAAACTCACTAATTCAAAAGATATCATGCAAGTAAAATTATGGCAGAGACAACTCCAATCATATATTCCACTATACACCAGCTGGAGTTTTCATCGGTTGTCAGGCAATTGAGACTCTCTCTGACCTCATGACGAAGCCTCGAAGCCTCATTTGCTCTAGCAATCTCAAGTGTCTCAGGTTTCTAGTCGCTGCAGTGCAACAATTATGGCTATGATCTGCGGGGTTAAAGCTGAATCGCATAAATTTGTTTCTTTGTTTTTAGAAGTTGTTAGACTCAACCAGGGGTGAAGATGAGGATAATTGTTATACTGTTATGGAGAATGTGGGCTCACGGACTATATTATTGGAAGAGAACATGACTTTGAATCAATAATTCAAAGAATTTCTTCACGGGCGCGGGATGTTCACTCTGGCTAATATCGATCGCCAACATTATGCCATTTTCCTACCAGTTGGCCTCACAATGAGAATTTGGATATTCCCCCGAACTCAAGGCCGAATGGGAATCATCTCTATCATGTTGGGATCGCCTTGTCTTGGGGCGGTCTTTCCTATGGAGGAGAAATCTCTGCCAAGGAAACATACAGGTACATATACAACATGCAGAGGCAGGGCCCTCATATTCACTGCCTGGCTAAAATGTAGAGGTGGAATGTTCCTACTAAACTGAAGTGCTTTGCTTGGATTTCTATCCATAACCGCATTGTTACCTGGCAGAATTTAGCAAAAAGAGTATTCCAGGGTCTTGAGTGTTGTCCTTTGTGCATCTAAGCAGACTAATCACCGGTCTCCAGTACACTCGGGATCACCCCACTGGTGGACAAGTCTTCAATAAGCCCCAGATTTCAGATCCATCACATGAAAATCGTGGCTTACTTTCTTGAAATTGGTCCCTGCAAACCCATTCTCCACTGGGGGCCGATGGACTCATTAGAAGCTTGATGATATCTTTCTGTGTGCTATTTTGATGGTGCCTCTGCAAATGGTCTGTGTGGATGTGAGCTATCATTACTATCAGTCTTTTAATGGCCTGCCACTTCGACTGGTCAAAGGATTTTGGCAACAATATAAGAGCAGAGGTGGTGGCTCTTTGGAGTATTAAGATAAGCCGCTTGGCTAGCTGTGGACGATATTTTGATAGCAAGAAACTTGAAGACCGTGATAGATTGGGCAAATGTTAATGCCTTTCTAGAGGTGCCTGCTTTATTCCATTGGTTGGAGCAAATCAATTTATTGAAGACCTCCTTCAAATCTATTTCTTTCTACCACATTTTTCGTGAACAGTATGCCTTTGCAGGTCTGTTGTCCAAAGAGGATCTTCTGTGTTTCCTGGGCAGATTCAATTCGAGCTGCTAGTCAATGGATCAATCTACAGTTTTGGGGCATTCTTTCTCTAGCGACTCTGGTTTTTTTTTTTTTTTTTTTAGCATTTTTCCTTTTTTGTAATTTGCAGGAGACTCCTGAACTCTACTATCAGACAGTCAGACTGTCATGGAGTCTCCTATTTTTGCATATGCTTTTGTTGACATCTTTGGTGTTCCTTTGCCAGATCTAGGTCTGACATTGCTCTGTTTTTTTGTTACTCTTGATCGTTGGCTGGACTTAGTATACCTCACTGTTTCTTTTTTCAGTAGCATTTTTCGTTTTTGTAATTTGCAGGAGACTCCTGAACTCTACTATCAGACAGTGAGACTGTAATGGAGTCTCCTATTTTTGCATATGCTTTCGTTGACATCTCTGATGTTCCTCTGCCAGATCTAGGTCGGACATTGCTCTGTTTTTTGTTACTCTTGATCGTTGGCTAGACTTAGCATACCTCATTGTTTCTTTTTTTTCAGTAGCATTTTTCCTTTTTGTAATTTGCAGTAGACTCCTGAACTCTACTATCAGACAGTGAGACTGTAATGGAATCTAGGTCGGACATTGCTCTGTTTTTTTTGTTACTCTTAGATCGTTGGGTGGACTTAGTATACCTCACTGTTTTTTTTTTCCTAAGTGATTTTTTTCCAGTGGAATTAGAATCCATGGAAGAGCAATTTTGCAAATATAACACACTTTTGTTTTTCATTGATGGAAGATTGTTACATTGTTGATTTTTCTTTTAAAAAACGAATTTCACACCTCCACATTGCCCCAGGCCTATAATTCCAGGGTTTCACCCTGCCCAGAATTTAGCCGCAAATCATTTAACCATATTTGACAATGAGAACACAGTGTACCACTCAATTTTCCCTCTCAAATTCCATCCGTGCAGCGGCGCCAAGTAATCGGGCTAATATTAAATGAACGTAAAAATATTGAATTGGGAAAGTAGAAGTAGAAGAATATTAGATACAAAAGTTTAAATGAGTGGTTAGTGGCACAAACGTGAAAATAAAAGTAAAAATATTAAATTGGGAAAGCAAAAGTAGAAGAATATTAAATACAAAAGTTTAAATGAGTGGTCAGTGGCACAAACGTGACCAATGCACAAAGAATCTTAAATTGGGGAAGTAAAAGTGGAAGGAGGAGAATTTTAAAATTGGTCTCGTTAAAATAGCGATGAGTGGGAAAGACGTGACCAACACAGGAATATTAAATTAGGAAAGTTATGCCACAGTAAAAGTAACTGCGAGCGCACATTTAATGCTCTACACTGTCGTGGTGCTTAGGTTTGGTGCTCAACCATAGCGCGCCTCCCATTTCTGTTGTTGACTCCAAAATCTTGATCAGTGGGACATCTGAGGTCTAAACGCGCGGATCCACGCACTTGCAGGTTTAAGCAGGTCCACACATCGTGTTATCTATATCTACCTGCCTCGGTGCCTCGGCTTCAATCATTTCAGATTTTCCTGCCTTTGGTTTCCATTTTCTGTCCATCCAGACTTTTAAAACCCATGGCTTTGCCTTCATCCTCCTCGGCCTCTTGTTCTGCCTCGATTTCTTACCCTTATTATGACGTGTTCATAAATCATCGAGGACCCGATGTCAAAAACACTTTAGCCACCAATCTCTACCGTCGCCTACTCGACCATAGATTGCGTGTTTTCTTGGACAAGCCAGAACTGGTTGTTGGACGCAACATCACTAGTCAAATAGAAGCCGCTATTGAAGTAGCCTCTGTGCATGTTGCCATTTTTTCTCCCAATTATGCACAATCTAAATGGTGCTTGGATGAACTTCACCTCATGGTCAAGTCGAAGGGTACCATTATTCCAGTGTTCTACAAAGTTCAGCCTTCCGAGCTTCGGTGGACAGGAAAAGGTAAACGTGGATCGTATGCTGAAGCACTGTTTGATCTCGAACAGAAGAAAACATATGATCCTGAAACTGGTGAGGAGAAGCCACGCTACGACGTCAGAACCATTCAAAATTGGAGAAACGCTCTTTCACATGTTGCTGATATAAGTGGTTTCGAGCTGGATGGGTGAGTATCTCCCTTCATAACTCTCCCCATGTTGGGGTTTTGGGTTTTTAGGGATGGGGATTCATCTTTCATGCATTGGGTTTGGGGTTTCAGAGTTTGGGTTTGGATGTCTCTTTGGTTTTCATAACTCTTCCCATGTTGGGGTTTTGGAGGTTTTGGGTTTTTAGGAATGGGGATTCGTCTTTCTTGTATTGGGTTTGGGGTTTCAGAGTTTGGGTTTGGATGACTCTTTGGTTTTGGTTTGGGGTTTCAGAGTTTGGGTTTGGATGTCCACTCTAGTTACTAGAATTTGGTGTTTAAAATTGATTTACAAATAGTCTAAAATTTATATTTTTCAATTTTAATCATTTCGGTCATAATTTTTAAAATAATATTTTAATTAAAAACTCCAATTATTGATCCAAGCATTCACTATTTCTTTGGGTAATGATTAAAAAATATTTTGATGACACAGATATTAGTAATTTTTTACGTCACCTTAGATGTCCAAGCTAACAGCATAAATTTCACTACAATAAATGAATCTTATTTTTATTCCAGAGACGAGGAGGAGCTCTTGAATAAGATCGTAGGAAGTGTTTTGAAAAATATTCCCAAAACACCATTATATGTTGCAGAATATCCAACTGGTCTACAGGACAAATTGCAGGATTTTACCAAGGCAGTGCCATTGCAGCCGCAAGAGGAGCGCATGAACGCCAAGATTGTGGGTATCGTGGGGGTCGGTGGAGTAGGAAAAACGACACTGGCCAAAGAATTCTACAACTGTAAGCGCACATATTACAGTGGATCCTCCTTTCTATATGATGTGAGAGAAACTGCAGCTAGAATATCCTTAAATCATTTGCAGAGTCAGATTATTAAGGACTTGAGACATATAGACACTAAAATTGAGAGTGTTGATGAAGGTTTAGTGATGTTTAAACGGTACTTATCATCTTGTCACGCTCTTATAATTTTAGATGATGTGGATCATCTTAGTCAACTGCAAGCATTTTTTCCTCTGAAGGAGATCCTGGACTCCAATAGCTTGATTTTGGTAACCTCTCGTGACAAGCATGTCCTCAGAAGCGCAGGAGTTCAAGAGCCATCGATTTATAAATTAGAAGGACTCAATAGACAATACTCCCAAGAGCTCTTCTGCTCCTATGCCTTTTGTCAGCCAGATCCACCACCGGAATTTGTAGATTTGGTAGGTCTGTATATAAAGGCTTGTGATGGGCTGCCATTATCACTGAAAGTGTTCGGGGCGCTTGTATGTGGAGAAAATGATATACGTTACTGGGAAGAGCAGTTGGATCGACTTCAGCAGACACTCCCTGCGGAGATACACCAGAAACTTCAAATCAGTTATGATTCGCTAAGTAAAGAAGACCAGCCAATATTCTTGGATATTGCATGTTTTTTCATCGGGGAAGATAGGGATATGGCAATAAGCATATGGGGTTTGGTGGGTCTTCGAAATCTGGAGAATAAATGTCTGATGGAAGTGGACATTGAAAATAAAATAAAAATGCATGATCACCTTAGGGATCTGGGGAGATATATTGCAGAAGAAGAATCTATGCCTCGTCGTCTTTGGCAGCAGACAACTAACAACATCGATGATTTGTTGGAGCGATCTTCATGTGTAAGTTGTTCTTTAATTATTGCAATCTTTATCTTCCATTTAAAATAAATCTTTCGAGTTTGTTTATTCCAAAAACTATAGATGTGTACAATATTTGCCCTCAATGAACAGGCAATAACCCAAGTTCGTGGAATTAAGATGGTCAGTACCATAAATATGTTACATTCGCTTGGCTTGGGAATGCGTTCAGATATGTCACGGTGCAAAATATGGATTGATGAGGTTTTCGGGAACTGTCTGAGGCATCTATTCAGTATTTTCCACTTTCGTGGTATGAGGAACTTGCATATTGTTGCCACTGAAGAAGCTCATTTAGAAAGAATATTGGCAAGGGTTGCGTCACCACATCTCATATGGCTCCGCTGGTATCGTTGTCCTTACCCTTCCTTGCCTTCCTGGATTCCCATGGAGAATTTAAGAGTGTTAGAAGTGGGTGGGAGCCAATTAAAAACATTATGGCAGCGTAAATATCAGGTACATGATTTTTTTTTCCTTTCATTTCATTTACATATTTACATATATCTATTTTAGCTGAAACCTCTGCATTTGCAGGCCCCTCTCCAATTGCGAGAGTTAAAAATCTGGGCTCCCCTTTCAGACATTCCAAAGTCTATAGGTCAGCTGAAGTACCTCGAGAAGATTCAAATATTTACTCCACTACCAGAGCCACTCACTGTCAAAGCTTTGCCTGAAGAATTTTGTCGTCTGGCAAGCTTGAAATACTTAGAATTATTAAGGTGTGCAACAATGGTGTCGCTCCCTGATTCCTTTGGAAGGCTCACAAACCTCCAGCACATCGATTTGTCTCACTCCAACAGTTTAGAGAGGCTTCCAAATTCATTTGGGAATTTAGCTCGACTCAAACATCTATGTCTGAGAGACTGTTCCAAATTAACCATTTCCAACGGAACACTGGGAAGCATTACCACGCTGGAATACTTGGACCTTGACAGCTGCAACAATGTGAAAGAATTGCCTCTCGAGGTCCCACGTCAACGGTCCTTGAAAAATTTAAATTTGCGGGGAACGAACTTAAGAGAATTGCCGAGCTGTATTGGAGAACTCTGCAATTTGGAATATCTGTTATTAGGGAGCGATTTGTTGGAAGTGTTGCCACCTTCTTTTGGTTACCTCAGGAGCTTGAATGATTTGTCCTTGTGGGAGTTGCCTGAATTGACAAGCTTACCAGAATCCTTTGGGCAGTTGACTCAGTTAACACAGTTGTCAATGTGGGGTATTCCTAATTTGAAATGTTTGCCGGAATCCTTTGGACTGTTGACTCAGTTGACACGGTTGACAATAGAGGACTGTGGGATAGAATGCTTACCACAAGATCTTCTGAAGATGAGAAATCTCCAAATTTTAGACCTATCAGATTGTCCTTTGCATGAACACCCATTTAAAATGGTAAATGCAGAAAGAGATACAGGATTGTTGGATCAATGCATGTCCGGGCTCCAACAGTTAGGGCTATCAATCACAGAAATCAGTGAGGTTTTCTTTTCCGAAGGTCTTTGTCCGAACCTTGAACAGCTGTCTTTATCATTTTGTAAGGAATTGAGGCAAATAGGAGGGCTTTGCAATGTGGAAAAACTTAGAGAGTTAGACATCCACGGGTGTAAACAATTACAGGAACTGTCCAGTCTTGAAACGTTGAAATCTTTGGAGGTGATTAACGCTACTTGGTGTGAGACTCTGAAAAGCATACCAGGTTTGGCGCAGTTGACAAAGCTTCGATCTTTGAAAGTGGATTATTGCAAAGAGATAGAACAGCTGCAGGGGGTGGAGCATTTGATGTCGTTGCAAGAACTTAATGTTTGTAACTGTCCCAAACTGCAATGGGGTGAGGGAGTACTTGAGCAACTGCGGCAAAAGTTGATGGGAAATGTTCAGATATGATGTTAGGATTGCGTTGTGAAGAAAATTTCTTGGATAATTAGCCCCAAGTAGCTGTTAAAAGGTATAGTACACTTGGATGGGAATTTTATTTTATGTGTAGATAAAGTGGTTTATATTTTGTGGAGAGTTGAGGGCTTTTGAATGGTTATGTATGTCTCATAATTGTACCATTGTTGCTTACTGTGTATGCTTCTTTAATTACTTATTACATTTATTTCAACAAACTTAGTATTTATTTACTTATTACATTTTTTTTCAACAAACTTAGTATTCATTTACTTATTACATTTTTTTCAACAAACTTAATATCAAAATCACTCTATATAAGTTTTAAATAATTAGTTAGAGTGTAAAGATTAAAATTTAATTTTAGTTTTGCAAATGAATAAAGTTTTATAAAATGTAGAGATTAAAATAATAGATTTGTGATAGTGCTTGTAATCTAAACTAAACGTATTTGGTCAAGACAAGTTTGCTGCGATCTGTGAAGCAAGTTTTAAATAATTAGTTAGAGTGTAAAGATTAAAATTCAATTTTAGTTTTGCAAATGAATAAGGTTTTATAAAGTGCAGAGATTAAAATAATAGATTTGTGATAGTGCTGGTAATTTAAACTAAATGTGTTTGCTAAACAAGAAGAGTTCATTTTTTGTACCCATTTTTATTCCTTATATCTGAATAAGGGTTCAAGCTTTTTATTAAGTCAATGGAAGTGTAATAAGAGGACCATGAATGAAATTTCTTTAATGCGTGCAACTGTTTAACAAAAACCCAACGAATGATTCAGCAGAAGGTTTCCCAAGATAGCTTGGTTTATATAAAAATGATTTTTTTATTAATATTTGAATAGAATTAAAATATATTAATTAAAAAATAATATATATAAACAACAACAATATATATAATTTATTTTCCAAAATTTTAATTAGAGTCTAAAACTGTTTGCTAACACTATGCCAAATACTTGTGAAATACAAAATTTAGTTAAGAGTATGTGTTTCTTTTTAAGAGGTTACAGGTTCAAAACCAGAAGAAGATGAAGTATGTATATCTTAGTAGATTTAGCAATCAAATCACTGCGTAAACGTGAGTCCCTTATCTCACAAACAAGAAATATTATACACCAATTTAATGTTTACCTTGATTGTAATCTTAAAATTAAATAGCAACAATAAAAATAAACATGACAACAACTTTATCCACATGTAGAATTGTGGCTAAAAAAATACAGCAGGTCTACCAATTGTGGCATCTCCCACTCTTCATGCATAGTCTTCATTCTAAAGTAAGCCTAACTTCCAGCTAGCACAATGGCTCTGCGTTTGCATCTCGAGCCGAAGGGATGACAACCCGCTGCCTGCATTTGCGTTGCTTCCAACTCCTTAATCTTCAGTTCTGTGGTCATACTTATCGTGACTCTGGTCGAACAAATTGGTATGTTGAGAATAAAAACCACAGATTCTCCTTCGCAGTATCTTGTATGGAATACCCTCTGGTATGTATATGTGACTCCATTAATTGCATATGCTTCTCTTCCCATATGCAAAAGAATTTATGGATCAATGGTCCTTTATATTCAAGTCCCCAGTATCGAATTATTGTGAGGAAGCAGAGTCTCAGGCATTGTTGTGGGGTTCGGGCTGGATTTTCCACTTGATGATGAGCATAGGCGTGTATGGTATGTGGCTGTTGATCATGGGTAGAGGGCTTTTTCTCCTTTCCCAAGGGAAGCGTGACAAAAATTTAGACGGACAGGTGTTTTTGAGACATGGAGTTAATGTTAGATAACCAATTATTTTTTTGGTTTTAATTTCAAAATATAAAACTAAAATTTTAAAAAATCTTCAATAATTTTCTTATCATAAAATAAATTTAATTTCAATTAATATTATTTAATTTTACTAATAACAATATTATCATAACACAATTACATAATACTAATAACAAACTCACATACAAAATATGAATACTAACAATATAATACACAACTTGGTTGGTCCTCACAACATGCACCTCTCGGTTGATTCACTTGGATCCTGTTTTGGTACTCTGACTGGTGGCTTGTTTTTTTTATGTCTTATGGTTTTCTTTGTCTAGTTAATGCTTTACATTATTAATCTGCTCTTCCTTTACCCATTGTCCTCTTGGACCTCCCTCACTCAGTTTTTCGGGGCGGCCCATTAGTGCATGTTTCTCGCGGTGGGCAGTGTTGGTTTTCATCTCTTCTCACCTACTTTTCCCATCAGCTTATTCATCTGGGGGCTTCTGGTATCTTTCATTTGATACCCACCTGCTTCTTCCATCGGGGATGTGGTAAATCCTTCATATTCTTCTTCTCTTCACTTGAGCCATCTGCATCCTCACCCACATCTAGTTACTCATTTCCGCCACCTTTTTAGGTCAATTTTCTGAGGATTTGTCACGCCATCTCTGTGCTCGTCCAGATGGTTCCTTGGACCCTTTGGCTTAAATCTTTTATTGTTGGGGATTCCATTGCTGATCTTGAGGCCGAGAACGACCGGAATTTTCCCACTCTTTGGTGACGATGGCTTGACAACTTCATTATCTCTCGACCTTTCCAAGATTTTAGCTTTAGACATTGTCATCACTAGTTTCATATCTAGGGCTACTAATGCTGCTATAGGTGTGAATAATTTCCTATTCAACTGACGTCCTGGGTTTCTAGGTGGTGGTTCCTTCCCATTTTTTTCTGGTTCTTACTCAATTCTGAGCATGTTTGTGCTGGTGGCTCTGGGGTGGCGGTGGGGTTGGTGTGGCATGGCATTGGTGGATGCTCGGCTTCTGGCATGTTTGTCGTTTTCTCTTCTCTGGGACCTTTTTCCGAGGGATGTGGGACATGTCAACTGTCCCCTTTTACCTACTCTCTGTACTCCACACAGGGGATCTCTTGGGATCGTCAACCACTGATTTGGCCTCTCTGGGTATTTATTATCTCTTTGGTATTATGTCGTATTTGGTTGTTTCGAGACGACCTTTCCATTTACTACCCCTATCTTGATCTCTCTTGGAGTCTCTGCCTTCTTCTGTCATCGGGGAATGTTTGGTATTTTTTAATATTTTCTTCTCTTTTTACGACAGATTACCTAGATCCATGGGTTTTATTCCTTTATTCTCATGGATTTCGGGGCTCGTGCGTACATCACGCGGACATCTATGGGTTGTTGTCATCAACTTTTGGTTATGGAGGACTGCCTGGCATCTCTAGATGGGGACACATCAACACATGAAGATTTTCTGAATGCCACCCTGTCTGCTGAAAGACTTGGGGGTCGACATCTTTCGATGGGGACGTGGCCTAGGGATGGGGGGTTCCATGCCACTGCACACCTCCTGCATGCGAATGAAGACGTGTATAATCCACATCTTTCTTCTAGTCTGATGCATGGGGGGATGGTGCCACATGATCGAGATGGCTAGAATGGGATTTCTAACGATCTGCCCTCACAACACTCTCTGCAGACTACGGCACAGGCAACCCGTAGACACAGGATTGGTAAGAAGATAGTCAAGTGTTCCCTGGAACCTAAATTACTCAGTTTTGGCCATGACATATTATGGGATCGGATTCAAAGCCTTCATAATAGGGATTTAATTAAGCAGTGGTATTTTTCTGGTGGAAATATCATGGATATGGAGGCCTGGGTGTTGGCGAAGTGGGAGCCTCTTCTTGGATATACTCTGACGGTTAACATCCTATTAAATCATTGGTATAGTTTCATTTTCTTCATCAGGCTGACATGGTGAAAATTCTTGGCATGCCCTGGGTGTGGGGCCACAATTTTGTATTTCTTCACCATTGGTATGTGGGCTTCAACCCCATCACAAATACTTCGTGGAACAAATGGACATGGTTCAAGTTGTTAGGGATACTCCTCGAATTTTGGTCGAGGCAGGCTCTCATGGAGATTGGTAATACGTTGGGGTCTTTCGTCTACATGTACCCTAAAATTCTGGGTGCGCGAGACAAAAGACTCTCTTGGTTGTTGTTGGAGGTTGATATGACTAGCAGTCTCTCTAAGCAGATCATCCTCCAGTGGGATTCAATAAGTTTCCAACAGAGGGTCGATTACTGGAACGTGCCTTTCCATTTCCTTCTTTGCCACCGGACCAGACATCCCTTGGAACAGTGCCTCTGGCGTCTACACTCACATTCAATCACGGAGGGTGGTTGACATCTCTATGAATGTTTTGGAACGATCTCAAGTAACCACGAAAACAATCAATGGGAAACCGCCTCTGAACCAAGTACCTTTAAATATTTTGAGGACTCTATTGACATTGATTTTGAAGTGTCCCCTTCTCACCTTGATGATCCTCCCTCCTCTCACGAGGACCTTGGCTCAGATACCATTCCCTTGCCCCCTCACACCTTGGATGTGACACCTTCATCATCCCTCTTTGTCGACCTCCCTTCATATTCCACTCATCCTCGGAACTTGCCCCCTTCATGCTTGGTGGATCCACCTCCCTCTATTGATCTACATGGCCTTGCATCCTCTACTGCTCATGACTCTGTATGCCCTCCCTCTAAACCTATTCTCTTGTCTTCACCCCACAACTCTGTGGACAATGAATTAGAGTTCCTCAAACACAATCCGCATATTTATTTCGTTGCCCTCATTATTCATGAAGCTGTCCTGAGTACAACCTCCCCCACTATTAGTGCTCGTTCTGGTAAGAATATCAGTACTCGCAAAAAGAATGGTATGGGCAGTTGAAATTTGTAGAAATTTGCTGAATAAATCACTTATTCAATGGAGATTAACCCGATCACACATCAATTTCGAATTACATGCATAACACATAATCTCTTCTACAATTAATTGTCACATGCGGAAAGAATAGAAGCGATAGCACATCAAATCATCACACACATTAACACAGTATGTATGGGGAAAGCTTATAGCTGAAAACCCCTCAACTATTATGTATATTAGATGGAGAGAACATGCAGAAATACATAGCACAATACTCCTCACAAGTACTCAGTACTATCTCCCAAAGCTACACAAAAAATAGCTTGGTTTTGAACAAGTCACAGGTTCAAAACACACCCACTAATTTCCCTGCCTCTATTGCGCAGTCAAGGCTGGTCTAAATAGAGATCCAAGTTCGAATCTCACTGGCTCCAACTGCGCCATTGTCATTGGTAATTTCCTCCAAGTGTGGTGCAAATCTCATGCACAACTAATGTCGCAACTGATAGCTAACTCAACCCTTTCATCTACCTCTTTCACTTGTCGCCACTGAATTGTCCATGCACTGAGTTAAATTGATGTGTTCTTTAGTTGAATAATGAGTTAATAATTTGTGAATTAAATAATATTTAATTCACACAACTCATCTCTAGTGTACTAGCCAATTAAACTAAATACAACTAGTTCAACTAGTTAACGAGAACGCCACCTCCATTAACTGTCGCATCAACTCCACCGAACTCCGCCACTTGAGCTCTAACTGAAGTCAACCATGCATTAGCTCAACTAACCCATAGGAAAAGCATAAATCCTTCTGGCAGCTGCATGCCCCACCTCCGGGGGTCAAACTGAAGTGCTTCAAGAGAGTAAACTGATATTTAGAGTCCAAATATTATTAAGGGTAAATAATATTTGACTGTTCTATTTTTAGCCCGCCAGTCTAAAAATAGACTTCGACCTAAATGCTAAAAATAGAGATCCATCTATTTTTACCAACATGACCAATCCTCCAAGAATAGCATACTGCAGCTCCCGGTCCATGATCCATATGTCTAAAAATAGACTTTTCGACAAAAAATCACATGTGTGGTCCCCACCTAGTTTAGGTGATCACTTTCCAACTAGGTTCAGGAAAGATGTTTCAGGAGGCCTCCTTCATTGTTTCTTGTTGCCATTTTCAACACTCCCTCTCAACAAGAAAGGACTGTCTTTGCATGCGACATGCAGCTCCATGCATTCGCCCTGCAACCTTCACAAGCGACATGCAACTCCATGCATTTGCCATGCACCCTTTGCATGCGCCATGCAAACTCATGCATGCACCATGCAACTCCATGCATGTGCCATGCAACTCCATGCAACTGCTCTGTAACTCCTCTGAAACTGAATAGGCTCCAAACAACTCAATCAGTCTTGATGCATCTAGCATCTATCATCAAAGTCTTCGACTTCTGCTTGGCCAACTGCACATGTCATCAGGAACCACTGCGTTGTTGAACTCTTTGCACCCATGCACTCTTGCACTTGCTGTCAACTCTGATCCGCGCTCCAGTATCCGACACTGTCACTTTGATCTGCTTGCATCACTCCAACTGATTTTGCTACTGCTGCGCTGTGGGCACCTCGTAGCCAGGTTCAACTCATGAGATCCACACCATCTCATGAATTCTGCCCAGAAATCTCCTCTTGGGATCAATCATGCATGTCGCCCCACCTCACACCTGGTGGTATAGCTGCATGCACTCCCTCTGCCCGTCTGGCACGAAATCTCTCTGCATGAGTGGTCTCTTCCACTCCATGATCCTCTTGTGGCTGCTCCACATCCCGAGGTTCACTTTCACCTGCATGCAAAACCCGCTCCCTCTCAAGCTTCAATTGCATGTCTTCCTCCCGCTTCCCAACAGTAGGAAGCTCCGTAGACATCCCATCTACTTCAAGTCTGTAGATTTAAAATCATTTCGGTCATAATTTTTAAAATAATATTTTAATTAAAAACTCCAATTATTAACCCAAGCATTCACTATTTCTTTCGATAATGATTAAAAAATATTTTGATGACACAGATATTAGTAATTTTTTACGTCACCTTAGATGTCCAAGCTAACAGCATAAATTTCACTACAATAAATGAATCTTATTTTTCTTCCAGAGACGAGGAGGAGCTCTTGAATAAGATCGTAGGAAGTGTTTTGAAAAATATTCCCAAAACACCATTATATGTGGCAGAATATCCAACTGGTCTCCAAGACAAATTGCAGGATTTTACCAAGGCAGTGCCATTGCCGCTGCAAGAGGAGCGCATGAACGCCAAGATTGTGGGTATCGTGGGGGTCGGTGGAGTAGGAAAAACGACACTGGCTAAAGAATTCTACAACTGTAAGCACACATATTACAGTGGATCCTAGTCCTTTCTATATGATGTGAGAGAAACTGCAGCTAGAATATCCTTAAATCATTTGCAGAGTCAGATTATTAAGGACTTGAGACATATAGACACTAAAATTGAGAGTGTTGATGAAGGTTTAGTGATGTTTAAACGGTACTTATCATCTTGTCACGCTCTTATAATTTTAGATGATGTGGATCATCTTAGTCAACTGCAAGCATTTTTTCCTCTGAAGGAGATCCTGGACTCCAATAGCTTGATTTTAGTAACCTCTCGTGACAAGCATGTCCTCAGAAACGCAGGAGTTCAAGAGCCATCGATTTATAAATTAGAAGGACTCAATAGACAATACTCCCAAGAGCTCTTCTGCTCCTATGCCTTTTGTCAGCCAGATACACCACCGGAATTTGTAGATTTGGTAGGTCTGTATATAAAGGCTTGTGATGGGCTGCCATTATCACTGAAAGTGTTCGGGGCGCTTGTATGTGGAGAAAATGATATACGTTACTAGGAAGAGCAGTTGGATCGACTTCAGCAGACACTCCCTGCTGAGATACACCAGAAACTTCAAATCAGTTATGATTCGCTAAGTAAAGAAGACCAGCCAATATTCTTGGATATTGCATGTTTTTTCATTGGGGAAGATAGGGATATGGCAATAAGCATATGGGGTTTGGTGGGTCTTCGAAATCTGGAGAATAAATGTCTGATGGAAGTGGACATTGAAAATAAAATAAAAATGCATGATCACCTTAGGGATCTGAGGAGATATATTGCAGAAGAAGAATCTATGCCTCGTCGTCTTTGACAGCAAACAACTAACAACATCGATTATTTGTTGGAGCGATCTTCATGTGTAAGTTGTTCTTTAATTATTGCAATCTTTATCTTCCATTTAAAATAATTCTTTCGAGTTTGTTTAATCCAAAAACTATAGATGTGTACATGTTCCCTCAATGATCAGGCAATAACCCAAGTTCGTGGAATTAAGATGGTCAGTACCATAAATATGTTACATTCGCTTGGCTTGGGAATGCGTTCAGATATGTCACGGTGCAAAATATGGATTGATGAGGTTTTCGGGAACTGTCTGAGGCATCTATTCAGTATTTTCCACTTTCGTGGTATGAGGAACTTTCATATTGTTGCCACTGAAGAAGCTCATTTAGAAAGAATATTGGCAAGGGTTGCGTCACCACATCTCATATGGCTCCGCTGGTATCGTTGTCCTTACCCTTCCTTGCCTTCCTGGATTCCCATGGAGAATTTAAGAGTCTTAGAAGTGGGTGGGAGCCAATTAAAAACATTATGGCAGCGTAAATATCAGGTACATGGATTCTTTTTTTTTCCTTTCATTTCATTTACATATTTACATATATCTATTTTAGTTGAAACCTCTGCATTTGCAGGCCCCTCTCCAATTGTGAGAGTTAAAAATCTGGGCTCTCCATTCCAAAGTCTATAGGGCAGCTGAAGTACCTCAAGAAGATTCAAATATTTACTCCACTACCAGAGCCACTCACTGTCAAAGCTTTGCCTGAAGAATTTTGTCGTCTGGCCAGCTTGAAATACTTAGAATTATTAAGGTGTGCAACAATGGTGTCGCTCCCTGATTCCTTCGGAAGGCTCACAAACCTCCAGCACATCGATTTGTCTCACTCCAACAGTTTAGAGAGGCTTCCAAATTCATTTGGGAATTTAGCTCGACTCAAACATCTATGTCTGAGAGACTGTTCCAAATTAACCATTTCCAACGGAACACTGGGAAGCATTACCACGCTGGAATACTTGGACCTTGACAGCTGCAACAATGTGAAAGAATTGCCTCTCGAGGTCCCACGTCAACGGTCCTTGAAAAATTTAAATTTGCGGGGAACGAACTTAAAAGAATTGCCCAGCTGTACTGGAGAACTCTGCAATTTGGAATATCTGTTATTAGGGAGCGATTTGTTGGAAGTGTTGCCACCTTCTTTTGGTTACCTCAGGAGCTTGAATGATTTGTCCTTGTGGGAGTTGCCTGAATTGACAAGCTTACCATAATCCTTTGGGGGGTTGACTCAGTTAACACAGTTGTCAATGTGGGGGATTCCTAATTTGAAATGTTTGCCAGAATCCTTTGGACTGTTGACTCAGTTGACACGGTTGACAATAGAGGACTGTGGGATAGAATGCTTACCACAAGATCTTCTGAAGATGAGAAATCTCCAAATTTTAGACCTATCAGATTGTCCTTTGCATGAACACCCATTTAAAATGGTCAATGTGTTGGAAATGTTGTCATTGATGGCAACGGAGGTGGAAAAGGAGGAACATCTGAGGAAGCAACAAGGCAAAGAGAGCAGCAAAGCAGCAAGATGTAGAGAGGGTCGAGCAGTAGAGACAAGTTCATTTAAAGAAGCAAAGGCAGCAAAAGGAGAATAAAGGAGTAGCATCAGTCAAGGAGCAGATGAATTAAAAGAGAGAGCGTAAGACAAATAGCTACAGAGACAAAGCTGTTATCATGGCAATGAAGACAACAAAGAAGCAAATGAAGGAAACAAAGGAGGCAGCGCTGAAGCAGAGACAGACAAAGGAGGAGCACTTGAAACATCAGCCAAGGAGCAGAGAAAGCATAAGAAGAGGTAGCAGAAGCAGCAAAAAGAAGAAGCAGGGCAGCAAAGAGAAGCAGAGGCAGTGGAAGAAAATATAAAAGAGACAGGCAGAGGGAGAGCAGTTGTCGAGCAGAAGAGGCAGAGGCAGCAAATACAGAGGAAGAGATGAAACGGACATGCAGTAGAGGCAGAGGTCAAGCAGAAAAAACAGGCAAAGGAGACAAGCTAAAATTATAACAGTCGAATACAGAGGTAGAGCGACAGAAGCAGCAGAGGCAGAGGCAGAATGATAGAAGTAGCAGAGGCAGAGACAGAGGCAGAACAGTTATAAATTCCGAGAATCATACTCAAGCCGGGCGTTACACATACAATACATACTCCAACCGGCGTTATACATTTAATATAACACAAATATTATTCTGGGAATCGCTTGACTCCAGCAGCAAAGTATACATATATAAGAAATGACGTAGCAGCAACTCTGTTTTAAATTATAAGAATTCCAGTGATTGATGCAAATCGGGCAGTGTCGAAGTTAGTGGAGTTGGGAAAGTTTAACACATTGAAACAGTTTCATATTATTAATCCCGAAAGCAAAAGAACCAAAGGTCCAAGGCATATATATTATGGAGCGCATAAAACAAAGTTTTATAAGGTGGGACCCCTCCCCAATCAGATCGGAAATGTGAAGAGTCCAAAGGTGGAAGCGCATTGCAATTGCCGATTGGCGATTTCCGATTGGAATCGCATCGGAACTTTGGAGGGTTGAAATTGAAGAGCGCATTGCAGTTGCGATTTCTGATTTCTGATTGAATTGGATCAGATCTGTGGAATCAGCGATAATCAAGTGATATCAATTCAGGCGATTGGCGATTTCCGATTGAATCGCAATCGGAGCACATTGGAGTTGCAATAGTTGAGTGATATCAATTCAGGCGATTGGCGATATCCGATTGAATCGGATCGGGCTGTGGAACAATTAACCGGTTTGGCATTCAAACATTGCGATTTGCGATCGCCGATTTGCATCGCATCGGAGCAGGTATTAAAAGGTATATATATATATATATATCTATATATATATATATATATATATATATACATATATATATTATGGCATTGTGTTGATTGCCGATTGTGATGATTGGAATCATATCGAATCGGAATCGGAGCAGGAGCGATAAATAGCATTCGGAGAAGACTCATTGCATCGGGAAGTGTGTTAAGTGGGCCCAAAAGGAGTTCTTATATGTTTAATATGTCTTCACTATATTACGCTGAGAATTGATTTAAAAAGGAAGTGTGTATGTATGCCGAGAGTTGAAATTACTTATTTGTATATATATATAACATTGTTGCGGTGGTATTAAACTATGCCGCGTGGTCTGTAGACCCATGGACCTCAGCTTTACGAGAGGGCGATTATTAACGCTATACGGTTGTGATATATGTCCGTTCCGCTTGCGGAGCTTCCACATCAACAAGACACTAATGACATAAAAGGGATTGGAGTTCCTCCAGATTACAGTCAGCATATATAAAAGCACAATTACACGTATGCAGCAGTTACACCACAGCAGAGAACAGAAGAGAAAACAGAGCTGAAAAGAGATAAAACATAGTCACAGAAAAGACAAAGACAGAGTTAGAGAAAAGACAAATGCGCAGCAAGCCAAGAGACAAAACGAGTGAGCTGGAGTTCTCATTTAAATTTGAATGTAAATGTTTTATTTAAATTTATATTGTTGTGATGCATTGGCAAGTCTCCAGAAGAGAGCAAATATCCCACTGTAATATTAAAATAAGCACCTACAGTTACATTTTTCTGAGTGAGCTGAAAAGAGATGAGAAGGCAAAAGGCAAAGAGACATGGCTGTCCATTTCGAATTCCCAGTGGAATACAAACAGCCATGAAGCTATTTTTGTATAAAACAGGGTAATATCCAAGGTGAGGGAGTTGATGAAAAATAGAATGAGAAGAGGAGAGAGTGTGCAGCAGAATTGAAGATAGTTGAAGAAAATAAGCAAGCTGCAAGAAGAATGTGAATAAGGAGGAGCTGAGCAAAGAAGAAGAAGGGGTTGAGCAGAGATGATGCAGGTCTGATATAAGAGTTGATGAACAACAGAGAAGAAGGTACAGAACAGAGCTGATATCCAAGGTAAATCAGCAAGTGTTTTTCTTTTGGAAGAGTAAGGAAGTTGGAGCTTCCCTATCAAGTTGTAGCTTGATAGATGTCAGTGGTATCTGACTGAGGTAGGAGCCTCCTATAGGTTGGTGCCTGCAGAAAAAATATGGGAGTTGGTGCTTCCACATCAAGTTGTAGCTTGATAAAATTTCGGTTGTAGCTGACTGAGGTTGGAGCCTCCTGTAGGTTGGTTCCTGCATAAAATTGATGGGAGTTGGAGCTCCCTTGCAAGTTGTAGCTTGCAGAATTAAGGTTGGAGCCTCCTGTAGGTTGGTGCCTACAGAAAATCAGTGGTGAGAGGGAGTTGGAGCTTGCCTTTGCATCACAACAATAATAAGATGTGGTTTTCTCCCTTTATGGGTTTCCACTTATATCTGGTGTCTCTGTGCATGATGTTTATGTGTTGATGTGGTTTATCTCATATGCTTAATACTTGCTGCTCTCATATTCAATCTGCTATTACATTAACAAATCTGTTTGATAGTAATACTTGTTGCTCACAGATTAAGATTGCTCACATATTAAGTTGACCATGAAATGAAGGTGTAAATAAGATTTAAAAGAAAAGTATTAAAAGTCCATGTATGTGTTAAACTGATTCACCCCCCCTCTCAGTTTAACTAAGGGTTCAACCCAATGTAGAAAGAGATACAGAATTGTTGGATCAATGCATGTTCGGGCTCCAACAGTTAGGGTTATCACTCACAGAAATCAGTGAGGTTTTCTTTTCCGAAGGTCTTTGTCCGAACCTTGAACAGCTGTCTTTATCATTTTGTAAGGACTTGAGGCAAATAGGAGGGCTTTGCAATGTGGAAAAACTTAGAGAGTTAGACATCCACGGGTGTAAACAATTACAGGAACTGTCCAGTCTTGAAACGTTGAAATCTTTGGAGGTCATTAACGCTACTTGGTGCGGGACTCTGAAAAGCATACCAGGGTTGGCGCACTTGACAAAGCTTCAATCTTTGAAGGTGGATTATTGCAAAGAGATAGAACAGCTGCAGGGGGTGGAGCATTTAATGTCGTTGCAAGAGCTTAATGTTTGTAACTGTCCCAAACTGCAATGGGGTGAGGGAGTACTTGAGCAACTGCGCCAACAGTTGATGGGAAATGTACAGACATGATGTTAGGATTGCGTTGTGAAGAAAATTTCTTGGATAATTAGCGCTGAATAGCTGTTATGAAGAAAATTTCTTGGAAAATTAGCCCTGAGTAGCTGTTAAAAGGTGTAGGGAATTTATTTTATTTTATTTTTAGATAAAGTTGTTGATATTTCGTGGAGATTTGAAGGCTTTTGAATGCTTATGGTCTCATAATTGGACCATTGTTGCTTACCGTGTACACTTTTTTATTTACTTATTACATTTTTTCAACAAACTTAGTATCAAAATCTATATGGTGATCACTCTATATAAGTTTTAAGTAATTAGCCAGAGTGTAAAGATAAAATTCAATTTTAATTTTGCAAATGAATAATAGAGTGTAGATATTAAAATATTAGATTTGTGATAGTGTTTGTAATCTAAACAAAATGCGTTTGTACAAGACAAATTTGTTGCGATCTCTGAAGCAAGAAGACTTCATTTTTTGTCCCCATTTTTAATCCTTATATCTGAGTAAGGATTCAACCTTTTTATTAGGTCAATGGAAGTGTAATCATTTGTTACCCTTATGAGGAGCATGAATGTAATTTTTTTTAATATGTGCAACTGTTTAACCAAAACCAGGTCAATGGAAGTGTAATAACCTGTTACCTTGATGAGGAGCATGAATGTAATTTTTTTTAATATGTGAAATTGTTTAACCAAAACCAGGTTCAGGTTTTACAACCTAATTTGGTTTACATAAAAATGGATATTTTAATAATTAAATTGATGTTAAAAGAAAATAATTAAAAAATAATATACACAGAAAACAACAACAAAAAATGATTAAAAAATAATATTACAGAAAATACAAGAAGCTTGTGATCATGTTGGTTGAGACTTATCTCACTATGTGGCACCCACAATACTAAGATTTTAAGATGAAACTCTTAAAAAAACACAAAATGCTTATATAGTTTTGAGATTCCAAGATAAGCATAGAGTCATCCAAAGTAATTTTTTGATCTTTAGAGAAAACTTTCAGCTTATATCATGTAATCTTGCACTATATGCACTTCAACCTAAATCCTAAACACTGAACAATGAAGCTTTAAAGTTGAAACTCTATCTACATACCCACACCCATGGGCCACTAGTATGATATATAAAACACTAACCTATGAGGATAAAGTAATCAAATTTGTAGTGGTCTAATATAATTAATATGATTGATTTTTCTTATTTGTATGGGTGAACCACAATCTTTCTATTTCATTTAAAGAGTATTTATGTAGTTTCTTTAGTGTTTGAACACTGCTAGATTTAGGTTCTTATAAAATAATCTATTTATTAATTTGACTAGCAAACTATTTATTTCATGGTTGGATATGGATCCTCAAATGTGTGAAGGTTGTGATATGTTTGATACATTCATACTTTAATATGTATGCAATTAGGTTTAAGCATTTCAAGTGTTAAATTGTTATAGTATTAATGGGACAACTCCATCCTTCTTATTTATTTATCTAGTGATTATGAAAATTTTCAAAATGCACCAACTATATGTTATTATAGCTTGAAATATTAGAATCCTCCCAAATTTCTATTTAAAAGTGGATTCAAACTTGTTTTGTTATTTAAAAAGTTTTCAATCAATCCAATTGATCATGTTGAAATTGAGATCAATTTTTTCTCAAAATATATTATACTTAATAGTTTGACCAAACTACTTCAAATTTTCAAGAACAATTCAACATGATTTATGAAATTTCTAAAATTATAGAAATTATGACTATACTGTGAAATTTTTAAAGTAATATAAAACATGTACAATTACTTTGTTGAACCAGATTTTATAATAAAATAGAATAATTTTTTTCTTAATCATTATACAAAATTTATGTTAACAAAAAAATTGATTTTATATTTAAAAAAAAAATTAGAAAAAATAACTAAAATTTTCTTAAACATTTTCCAAAACTTATATTAACAAAAAAAAATTGCTTATATATTCATAACAAAAATTTGACTAAAACATATAAAATACCTCAAAGAAAAAATAAATATCAAATATCATGTGAAAAACAATTAAAAATATATATATTATTTGAGCATGGGCATGTATGTTATTTGGCGATCGAGCTCATCGGAAGGACCTTTTCCTCCTTCCCAAAGGAATTATCTTATATGTGCCAAAAATATTAGAGAGCCGCGTGTTTTTTTCAATTAGTTGGAGGTTTATTTCAGAGTTAGGTGAAATGGTGTGAAAATAAATTGAATGTTAAAAGTAATCCTATGAGTTTTTGAAATTTGGCTTTTAGAGAAATTTTTTATAATAATTACATATGAATCAATTTAAAGATACAAGAACTAATTTGATTTAGGAAAAAATATATATATTTTTGTTGATTTCTAAAAAATATAATCTAATAATTTATTTATTTTATTTTTATATAATATAATTTTATTATTATTATATTTGATAATTTTTATATAATATAATTTTATTATTATTATATTTTATTATAAAAATCAATAGTCAAAGGAGAATGGAATAGTCTATGGTAAAAAATAAATAGTTTATTTTTTTATTATTCATTTTTTACCATAGACTATTCCATTCTCTTTTGACTATTGATATTTATAATAAAATATAACAATAATACAATTATATTATATAAAAATAATAATAAATAAATTATTAGATTATATATATTTTTTAAAATCAATAAAAATATTTATTATTATTATTTTTTAAGTCAAACTAAGTATTATATTATAAATCTTTGTCATGATCTGATATATCATCTTGTTCTCAAGATAAACTACATTGGTTGGTTCTAAATGCGACAAAATTAGTTCATATGTGATAAAATCTGTTCATATGTAATTATTACTAAAAGTTTCTCTATACTAACAATATGGTATTATAAAAATATGATTAGTTCTTATAATTTAAAAATGATTTTTTTATTTTGAAAATTGCAAAAAAAAATCATAAATCAAATTTAATTTTAATAAAAATTAACCATCATCATTTAATTATACTCATAACAATATTATTATCACACAACCACACAACATTGATAGCAAACTCAATAACAACATATGAATAATAACAATATAATACACAATTACATAATCATATCATATGGTTCTACTCATAACAATATCATCATACTATGAATAATACCATTAATTTAACCAGGTAAATGGCATAAGATCATAAATAAACTTTTGAATTAAAATATCAATTTATTTGACTAGGTATACTTTTGAATTATAATAATTATTATTAATATCAAACTATGTATGATATTCCACTATTAGTATAGATCTATTTTAATCAAGGATCTAGCAAAAGGTGGGAGGGATCAAATCTCTTTAGGTGCAAATTTTTTTATATAAATTTACACCTCCAAAGATTGCATCCATTAGGGACTTGATAAATAATGGCTAAGATCTCTCTCTCTCTCTCTATATATATATGTGTGTGTGTGTGTGTGTGTGTGTGTGGATGCAACCCCTTAAAAATACCTTGAATACATGGAATAAAATAGCTTAAACATGCAACTCCAACAAATATTTGCTCCCTTCAAAATTAACCCTTAATAAAAGGGATAAAATGTAAAATAATGATACTTGAAATGATATAACAACAAGAATTTAATTTTTCAATTACTTTATATACTATTATTGTTATTATTATTTTAAGCCACATATAATATGTAAATTGTTGAAATTGAAATAATTTAATTAACATGAGCATTGAGATATTTTATTTATGGATTGCATTGCCCACATTTAATTATTTTTTTCTATTAATACATTTTTAAATACATATGAATATTACTTAATTGTATATTTTAAAATAATTTATAAAATGCACATTGAATTTGACCTCGCACCCCAGAGACGAGATTCTTCTCTTCTCTTCTAACCTTGGAAGCATCTTTGTCGGCCTCAGAAGGTTTGCCTTTCCCTTCACCCACCACTTTGCATATGGAAAATTATGCTTTATCTTCTAGTTTTGAGGACTTGTCACTAGGGTTTTAGTCCCATGATCCATAGGGGGTGATTTTTTGTCTCAAATTGTCCTTTGGATACTTTGGTTATGGGTTTGCCCCAAGAATTGCATAGCTATGTAGAACATGTTAGTGTCGGGGAAAATAGGTATTTGGAGGTGTCTCTTCCGATGGCAGGAGGGCTAGGGTTTGAGAACCTTTGTCAAGTAGTATTGATTCAATGTGAGGGTTTCTCGACAGTCTCTATAAGGGATGGGGTTTATTATGTTGGCTTAGAGAATGGTTTTTAGGGGGCTCCTTGGGCACAATGTGGTTGGTAGTTTATGGATTTTAGATTTACAAAATGGGGTGGCATTTGTTCTGATGAACCTCTTTTAGGGCATATAGGGCTACCCTCAAACTACTTTCCAATTTGTGGAATCAGGGTGCAGGAAGGAATAATAAGGTCTAAGGTTCATAATCAACAAGAGGAGAGGCCTTCTAAGCCTCGAGGTGTAGGAGAGGTGCCATGACTCAGAAAAAAGGGCAAGAAGGTTAAATGTACCCAGGTCCAAAGCAGACTTAGAAAACTTGGTTCTTGGAGAAGGGGTAGAGTACAAAGAAGTTATGTATATGACAGATAGGGTTTTGGTCGACAAAGTTTGAGGAAGAAACTTCTTGACTAAGAAGCTTTGAGGTTGGGTCAGGTTGGTATGGGAGAAGGATCTTTCATATCTCCTAGTTGTCCAAATTATCCTACGAGGATAGTTTTCATTCAAATTTAAATCGGTCGAATATGCAAATAGGGTTTTGAGTAGGGTCTAGTGCAACAATTGAGCTTTGGTCTTACCAAAGAGGTGGAGTCCTTATTTTTATGCGAATAGAGAAACATTGGGGGTCAGACCAATCTAGGTAAGACTTCGAGGATTACCCATGCAATTCTGGTCCATGGACATCTTTTGACAAATTGGGGATAAGATGGGGATGTTCTTGGAAGCAAATAAATGCTTTGAAGTCACAGTTCAAATGGTAATAACATGTATAATGGTCAACATGGACACTCGCGAAGGGTTAATTGCACCTTTGAATATCTCATACTATGGGGTGGCTCATAAGAAAATCCTAGAATATGAAGGCATTCCATTTCATTGTCGAAGATATCACAAATTATTTCACTTTCTGAAGGATTGTATGTTTACCTACACTGAGAAAAAGGGACGAAATCACCTTTTGTGAGTAATACAGGGAGAAATAAGGTGGAATACTCAACTGGTTATGGAGTTGGGAAGATTGGGATGAGTAATTAGCAAAATGATCCCATCTCCATTTCGACAGATGAAGACGATGGGTTGTTAAGTGTTGAGAAGCAAGCTTCTGCATCAGTAGCTACGAAGGTTGGTCAACCCTCGTCTAAAGTGCTCTTGATGGGTACACATTCATCTCCTATCCATGTTTCAAATCTCATTAGTTCTTTTTTCTATCTATTCAAGTATTCACTTCCTGTATCATTTGTCTTATTCCATTTTGGATCCTAGCTCCTCAGGTCTAAGTCTTGGTATGATCCCTTGCCCCATAAATAATATATTTGCATGCTTCCCTCTCATTATTACCTCCCTCTCCATTTCTGAGGAGCGATCATCGTCCTCTGAAAATGGCTCCAATTATAAGTTCATATCAAAATCCAGACATACATATCCTTTGGACTCGGGGGGAGGGCGGGGGGGGGTTGGCGCCATCCTCTTCTAAAATTCTTAGAAATCCTAAGGGAAGACAATCGCATATGTCTAGGGAAAATTTGAAATCCATCCAAGACGTGGCAACAGGTATTCAAAAATTTATTGATGGGGTGTTTAAAGCAGCACAAACCCCTACTCCTTGCCCCAAATGACGGTGTTATCTTTTAATTTTCGAGGGATGGCTAGACCCTCCAAAATACTAGCCCTAAAACATCTGATGTGATCAGAAAATATTGACATCATATTTGTCCAAGAAACCATGTGTGGAGGTGAAGGGGCGGTGAAAGATTTGGAAGCTTTGATCTTAGGATGGTATTTTGTTTTGATGGATGCAAAAGGGTATTCTGATGGTCAAGAAATGGGATTTAAGAAAATATTTATTAAATTCTTAAGTTCACGGGGATTGAAATGGTTCTTAGGGATGATATTTTGCTCTATAACTGGGTATGGAAATTAAGTCAATGAATATGTATGTGCCATGTCAAGTTAAAATGATTTTCTAGGAAAGCTTAATGGTTAATTATTTCATGACTGATGAGAATTTGATTGCTGGTGGTGACCTTTTATTTTCCTTAGGGATTTTTGAAACCTGGGGTGAAAATACTCAGCCCAACCCCCTCTTGGATTTCTTCTCTCACTTGCTAGAGTCACATAAGTTATTTGATATTGATATGAACAAGTACAAACCTGCATGGTGAAAAAGAATAAGTGGAGAGGCCATGATTACACGTAGGATTGATCAGTTTTTGGTGGTTGAATATTTTATGGATAAAATTCCCCTCTTTTGTCAATGGGTAGGAGTAGGGGGTAGTTCTGATCATTACCCAATCTTCCTCGAACTAAGAAGTGATTCAAGAAATTCAAAATCTCCTTTCAAATTTAATTTAGTTTGGATGGAGGATGAATCCTTTTGAAATTTAGTGAGAGAGAATTGGACCCCTTGCAGCTCTGAAAGGGAAGGATTAATCTCGGCGCTAAACTCGAACAATCTCAAAAGATTGAAAAGGGTCAGTATTGAGTGGTCTAAGGAAAAATGTAGAAAGGATGAGGAGGCCTAAAAGAAAATTTAATAGGATTTGGAGAAACTAGAAGATCCTATTAGGGGGATGGTATTCAAGGATGGATTTCAAGAAACATATTATCCAACTTAAATCTTACAGAAGGATAATCTTGGAGGAAAACGAGGAGTCTTGTAGAATACTAAGAAATAAGGATAATTTGATTTAAAAGTGAAGAAAAAATTATTTTTTTTCAACAATATCATTGTCATTAAAGAACTATATATTTTTCCTTGATACATAAATAACTTAAAATAGATTATAAACATAAATTCTTAAATTTTTAATTGTATAATATATTATTAATTAAAATTTATACTATTTAAATTATATAATAACATATAATTAATATACTATATAAAAATCAAATAATATGATATAATAATTTTATTTTTTTTGTAAATATCATAGGACCTTTCTATTAACTATAATATAAAGAGCAAGTTGTTGTTCATAATTATACAAAACAAAGAGCCTCAACCTGCCCGTAGGAAACCAGGTCTGTTGGCCTTCTCAAAAATTTATAACCCGACCAGTAGCAGTACTATTTCTTCCTATAATAGACCGCTAAAGCACCTTGACTATGTCCATAAAACCGAAAAATAAAACAGACAGCTAATGATAGATCAACAAAAAACATCATAAAAGAACTGAAGGAACTATTAGCCCGCTGAAGAGTCAACAGGAGCTGGGTCAGCAGCAGTGGACCCTGGCAATTCAACTTGCTGTAAGTTAAGGAGTTGTTGTTCTATCTAATCCAATCGGGTAGTAAATTGACCTTGCAACTTAGCCATATCATGCATTTCCTTCTTCATCTGATGAATCTCAAACAATATTGTAGAGGTAAGTTGGGTTTCCTTTTGGCTGAGCATGGCTTTTGCAAAAACACACTTCATCTTCCAATACGTGTGGACTGACTGCTGAAATAAGGACTATCGACCTCTTGTGCTGCCTGGGTCAGTAAGAAAGGTGAATTCAGCCTATGGCAGGGCACCCTGTTCACTGTCAGTAGCACGCTCCCAACCATGGATGGCCTCACGAATCTTTGGTGGATTTCCTTCCTGAAAAGAGTTGGCTAAAGTTTCCAGAGTCTGCAAATGTGTCTTGCGCCCTCTTTTGCACCCTGCTACCAATGAAGAAGGGACTTGTCTTCCTTTACCCTTGGCCATAGATAAGTGCAAATAGTGGAGATAATCAAAATGTGAGAGAAACCCTGTAGAGCGAACAAGCACAAAGATGTAAAGTGGATAGTTAAACTGAGAAGCCACAACACGGAACATATAAATAGGAGTCCAAAGTAGAGCATTGCAGAGCAAGCAGGGACAGACAGAGTAGTCGCAGCTAACCACAGCGCCGAACAGAATGTCGTGAGAAGAATTGAAAGTACCCAGCAAAATCACAGCCAGATCATCTGCCTTAGAGAGAGTTGAGTAAAAATTGAAGCTACCAACAGAGTTCAGGGAAAAGAAATTAACTACCCCAGTATCAGCATAACAAGGAAAAGGCAGGGCAGAACAAGGCAGTCACATGCAAATATTATTTACCAGCGGAAACCAACAGAGACCGATACCAAAGTAAGGAGAATGAACATGCAAACCACTGCGATGAAGATGAATCAGACAGGCATATCGCCATAATATATAACAACTGTGAGCAGAGAAGGCCCGAATTCCATAGAAGAAAATGGGACTCCTAAAACATGGTTTAATGCGAAAATGAATCCCTTCAATCAAAACAGATGAGTTAAAAAATTCAAGTATGACCCCGCGCTGCCCCAACATATCATTGCAGGAATGCTGAACCCCGGAAACCCTTACGCAAGGATTGAGAGAACTGGAGGTAATGGACATAACATACCAAAGATCCGAAAGCTGCTGCACTGGTTCCAACAGCGTCCTAACCTTCGCTGCTGAGATGTGTGAAGCCAACAACTGACAATACTCCAAACAAACCGCCATAAAAATAATCCGATATCCCAACTCATTCCACTACAGATGATCATAATGAACATGCATGCAAAGAGTAAATGCACCATAAGTGAGCCACCCTAATCAACTGACACAAGTCTTGCTCACCATAGCGTGTCACATTCACATGAGCACACCCCGATCGGGGTCGTGAATGCTACTGAGGTCATTGGTGACAATTATTTGAAGCAGATGCAATTCAATATTCCAAATCCCTACTAGTGGTGTCACATCTAAAGGTCTATCAGTATTCTTGCATGCCCAATTAGCTAAAAAATTGACCGCCTTATTCTTTTGTCTGGGGATGTGATTCAAAAGCAGATACTGAATAGTGAACAGAAGTTCCCTGATATCATGAAGAAGAGATGTTGTTCTCCAGCTTTTACTGAACTTTTCCAAGGGGGAACCATCACGCAACTTCGTCAGTGCTGTAGTAACCATAGCTGAATCTCCCTCTATTATGAGCCTCTGATAATTTTCACGTTGGGCAATCAACAAACCTTGCTTAGCTGCCATTAACTCTGCCTGATTGTTAGTAGCATGACCTAAATCAAATGCATACACACGACAGACAGCGCTTGCAGAATTACGAAAGATCCCCCCAGCCCTTGCTGGACCAGGGTTACCTTTCGAAGCCACATCATAATTGAGTTTGATGAACCCCAATTGAGGAGTATGCCAATGATTTGCAGCTATCGAGATGGGTGGCTTAAAATTCCAAAGGTGGCCAGATAACATCTGAGGTTGCAAGTTAAGATATGCAAGGATATGTGCCTCGATACCCTGTACCTTCCAATCATCCTCCATCCATTATTCCACTAAGATCGTTTCACGAATGTTATCAATCAAAGTCTGCCAAATTTGGCTCGACGATCTTTCTTCAGCCCGAATGATTCGATGATTACACTTTTTCCAAACATTCCATAAAAGAAAGCCAATGGATAAACTCCAAGCTCTATTCAACACTTGACATTGGAAACCTCCTTTCCGCCAATTTTTTAGAGTGAGTATAATATTATGTGGATCTCTATCTGTTTGACGAAATAAATGAGAGAGATTTATCCAAAAGAACTCAGTAAAAGGGCAGGTATTAAGAATATGTTCAACTGTCTCCTCAGCAGCAGAACATAAATAACAGCGCGATGGGCCAGTCATGCCATGTTTCTGCAAATTATCCCATGTTAAGATCCTACGATGACTGACAAGCCAAAGAAAATAAGCAACTTTAGGCCAATGTTTTGTCTCCCATGCTTTCTTCTAGAGTACGCTGTCAGTTTGCTGAGCAGTATGTGCATAAAGATGGTAACCTTCCTGAACTGTGTACATCCCCTGTTGTTGATAACCCCAACGGAGGATATCTGCGCCTGTATGGACACTAAGATTTCTTGAATTCAATTCTTTGGCAAAATTTACCCATTGACGTGTGTCAGGAGCATTTGACCAGAATCGCTTATCCTTCCAAATCCGCCATTGATTCTGCTGAGAATGGCACCAATAAGAACTAAGTAAATGACAGCCAGGAGTATTGGTAAAGAGAAAAATTTCACCCAAGTCCAGTCTGCTGAATAATTTATCTCGCTGCTGCCAGGAATCCTCCCAAAACAGTGTCGTTCAACCATCACGCACTTTCCAAAAACTATGAGTTCGAATAATATGTCTATGCTGCGCAACCAAATTCCAAATGGAGGAGCCCCGCGGAACACTGTCTACTTTCAACTTACCTGCAACAGAATGTGGCATAGCATATTTGGATTCCCAAATACGTTTCCAAAGATCAGAACCACCTTGTAACCATCTCCACCATAATTTAGCACCCAAAACAGCATTCAACTTAGAGAGGTCACGTAACCCCAAACCTCCCGCAGACTTAGGTTGGATAATTTTCTCCCAAGCGAGCAAGGCCCATTTATGTTGAACTTGAGATCCTTGCCATAAGAATTTTTTAAAAAGAGTGACTAGCTGAGAACATACCTGTTGAGGACAGGCCCGCCCAAATAATTGATACATGGGGAGCAACTGTAACACCGATTTCAAAAGAAGGAGTCGGCTTGGAGCATTCAACGTCCGGAATGCCCAGTTGTGAATCCATGTCTCTACTTTCAGAAGAAGAGTTCTCCAATCAGCAATGCGAAGTGGCACCGTATTTAAAGTTATACCTAAATATTTCAGAGGAAACGAGCCAATGTGGAAACCAAGCGTTCGCGCCAAAAATTGTTGAGTTGCAGGAGGTGAATTGAAAAAATAGACATTAGATTTATCAGAGTTAATTACAGTACCCGATGCCGCCATAAAAAGGTCCAAAATCTTCATAATAGCTCGACACTCCTGCAGTGAGGCTACATAAAATAATAATATATCATCAACAAACTGTTGATGCGTCCAAGGAAGATCTGCTCCCCATAGATGAAGACCCTGAAGCTTCCTTTCTCCATAATGAGCTTTAATGAGCCGGCCCAAACCTTCCGTAGCTATAATAAATAAAAACGGAGATAACGTGTCTCCTTGACGAAGTCCACGAGAGATGGAAAACGGTGGGGATGGTGCGCCATTAAGCAAAATAGAAAAAGTTGGAGATGAGATATAAGACTGAAGCCAATCAATCCAGCGATCATCAAAGCCAAATGCTCTGAGAACCTCGAACAAATAACTCCAACTAATGAGATCATAAGCTTTTGAAAGGTCCAATTTTATAAGCATACCTTTTTTTTTAAAACCTTCAATGAATGAATTGCCTCCTAAGCCATCACTATACCATCCAATATTTGTCGACCCTTAACAAAACCTGTTTGTTCAGGGGAAATAATGCGAGACAACAGAGGTTTGAGCCTATTAACCATAATAGTAGAAAGAATCTTGTAAATAACATTACAAAGAGCTATAGGTCGAAAGCCTACAGGGGTATCTGACTTCTCCTGCTTGGGAATAAGGGTAACAAATGTAGTATTCAAAGCCAGATGAATATTCCGATATCGCCTGGATTCCTCAACAATATCCCAAATATCCGAGCCCATAAAAGTCCATGCAGCCTTAAAGAATTCCGCTGTAAAACTGTCAGGTCGTGGCGCTTTATTCCGGGGCAGATGGAGGACTACATCTTCCACTTCGTCAAAACTAATGGCACGAAGCAAAGCTAAGTTTTGTTCTCGAGTTATCACAGCTGGGATATGAGCAGTAATGTTCGCGATAGCCAATTGACGATTTGGAGTCGGCTCAGTTAAAAGTTGCCTAAAATGATCCACCAATTCCTGTGCCATTGCATGATGATGAAGTAATCGATTACCTAGAGGATCCTTCAAAGAAAAAATTTGATTATGTTGTCGTCGCTGTATCGTTGTTTTATGGAAAAACTTAGTATTTCTCTCACCTTCCTTTAACCATTGCACCCTTGACTTATGTTTCCATAAGATCTCTTCCTGTTTCCTTCGTTCTTCGAGAAGACTGAGAGTATGACCCTCCTCAAGCACTAGTGCTTCAGTGCAGCCAGAACAGATCATACGTTGTTGAATGTCCATCATATGTTCTTGCAAACGAATTTGATCCTGTTGTATATTCCCAAATTCCTCCCGGTTCCATCGTTTTATTTCCGTTTTAAGTTGCTTTAATTTAAGTTGGAAAGAGTGCATCTTATTCCGACCAACAGGAGAATGAGATGTCCACCAAGTTTTCACATGTTCCATAAATTGAGGATCCCTGAGCCAAAATGACTCAAAACGAAAAGGTCGGTTCTTAGGCGTATCTTGAATATCTATATCGAGGCGAATAGGCCAATGATCTGAGCCAAGCGTAGGTAATATTGCTGCTTCATAAGAAACTTCTAAGGTAACCAGGGATTCAGAAGCTAAAAAACGATCTAATCGGGAGGCCACTTGATGCCTTCCTCCACGACGATTATTCCAAGTAAATGTCCCATTAATCGTAGGTATATCCACGAGATGTAAATTAGTAAGCAGCTCCCGAAAACAAGCCATATCAGGATCCGCGCGTCTAATACCTCCTTTCTTTTCATCCAAACTCAGAATCATATTAAAATCTCCGCCTAGAATCCAATAATTTTCAGAATGCAGCGTTTGTAAAATACGTATGTTCTGAAGAAATTTTGCGTGTTCACCTGGAACCGAAGGACCATAAACAGCCGAAATCAATAATTTGGCAGTAGAACCAACTAGCCGAAAAGTTCCAGTCAAAATTCGAGGAAGCCCAAGCCAGCCTTCCACCTCTATTTCTGTTACATTCCATAAGATGGCCAGCCCCCCAGCTGTACCTATTGGATCAAGAGACATAACATTGAAAGGGAATTTAAAAGAATGAAGAATGTCTTGAATTTTTTGACCAAAAACCTTGGTCTCTTGTAATAATAAAACTTGCGGCTTCTCAACTTTTAACCGCTCACGCAAATAACGTTGCTTGCCTTTACTGTTAAGGCCACGAATATTCCAGGAGAGGATTTTCATTTTGGAACTTTAGGGATTTGTTGAAATACCGATGTCAACGAGATGATCTTGCCCGTATTGATCAACATTTCGCCTACAAGTTGAATAGATTCTTGTAATGTTCGTCTCCCCTGTTTCTTAGACGGCTTGGGTGGCACAAGTGTCCCAGTAGACTGTTCAATGGCCTGGACTTCTTTATGGGCTTGGTTAGACAGATAATGCTCAAAGGTTTCTTTATATAACTTCTTATCTTCTACCGGAATGAAGCGATCATCCAAATTTCGCCAATCATCAAGAAGACGCTTCAAAATTTTCTCCTCAGCACTTAAGTCTGCCTTACTACTCTCGACATCCATCGGTGTTAATTCTTGCATACTTGGATCAGCAGAACCACTTTCTTGGGCAGCTTTTCGCTTGGTTGCCTGGGTTTTCGGAACCACAGCCTCCTGAATTAGTTCAGGGGCTCCGTCCACGGAATCAGGCGAGGCATTAGTAACATCAGGCACCATTTCATCTTCAGCCTGCAGAATATCAAAACGGTTAGCAATCGGTTGCGCAACAGGATCAGCCAAAGGGTTGCGCATCTGAGTAACATGCGGGCCTCTGTTATTGCGTTTCTTGTTAACAACAGGAGTAAACCTAGCATCTGGCGAACTGCGCTCCTCTGTAGGAGGTGATACTGACTGCTCAGCAATGGTTAAAGGACAGGACTTGTATAAGTGCCCATACTCATGACATCGTCTGCATCTAAACGGAATGTGTTCATAATCAAGAAGCTAAGTCCAGATCTTTCCTTCGTATTCCAATTCTACCATTTCAGGCAATGGTTCAGAAATATTCATATAAACACAAATGCAAGCAAATGACGTATAACGACCACGATGAGTAGTTTCTGCAATCTTCACAAAATTTCCTAACGAATTTCCAATTCCTTCCAAGATATCAGGATCCCAAAAATCCATTGGGAGACCGAACATCCGAACCCAGACAGGGGCTGCAAGGAATTGTTCTTGATCCGGGTTATAGCATTCCTCCCATTGACGGAGGAAAAGGCCTGCATTACTATAAAAATAGGGTCCACCCTCAAAAATGCGTTCTTTGTCTAAAAGATTAGTGAAAAAAACAGTAAAGAAACCCTTAGCCCCAAATTTCAGGTCTGTATGACCTTTTGGTTGCCATTTTAGTTGAATCCATTTCAACAAATCCTTTTCAGTAGGCCAGACACCAATAAATTTACAAAATAAAGCATGATTTTTCATATAATTTCTATATTCATCTAACTTTGAAGGTGGAATGACAAACCGAGGTTTTTTAACTGCACGGGGCAAACACTGCCCCTTCGTCCTGGCCTGCCACTCTGCACCCAAAACTGGCAGAACGCGCTGGTTCGACATGCCATTGTCCTGCTGCCATGAAGCATGATCTCCAGTAATGACATTGCGAAAGGAGGCCGAAGCCTCCCCACCCGAAGCAGCCGCCATGATGAACCAGCAGCAACGGCTGCAAGAGCCTGCACCGAATGACAAGGTTACAAAACCCTTACTATAACTTTCTTGGAGCGTTTGTTCGTCCTTTTCTTAACTTTGATATAATAAATTATTAAAATAAATGTAATATATCACTTTATGTATTAATTTTATATTACATATTAAATTGATTTGATTTATAACATAAAAGAAAATAATATGCATTTTTTTTTTCAAAAAAATATAAAATGACAATAATAATATTCTATTCAAAAAGTGTGAAATGACATTTATTATGAGTATATTACTTTATAAATTTAAAAGTACTTAAGCACTATTATGGTAACAAATATCATCCAAATAAATATATATCATCAACAATTTGTTAATGTGTAACATGTAAATCTTATCCAAACAACTTCAAACCTTTAATAGTACCCAAGATATTCAATTGTTACATCAACTCAACTCTCAGGATTCAACGATTTACCATTACAGCAAAAGGAACCCCTTCCGCTGTCACTTCATTAATTTCCAAGCCACAACGAATGAGAAGCGCTAAATCTATAGCCTAAAGAAAAAATGAAAGTTTGTTTCCTCAACTTAAACATTTGGAAACATATATATATACCTTATGGTACGATTTTGCATGTCAAAATTCTCCAATTACGAACACTCTTGATATGGCATAATTTTGTATAGAGCTTATGGCACAATTTTGCAATTTCAAAGACCAGTTATATGGCATAATTTTGGAGGGAGCTTATGGCACAGTTTTGCAATTTCAAAGACCAGTGTGTCGACTTTATTTATTTCTTACTTAAAACCCTACGAAGTTTTGAATACACTGAAAGTGGAATTTTTAATTTTAAACGTATCTGAGAACTAATTAAAGTTCGATGGGTAAAAGAATTTGAACTAATAAATCTAACTTATAATTTAAGTTACCTTATCAGAATTTTCAATGACTGGTTTACAGGTTTTATACCTTCAAGGTTGTTTCGAAAAGATATTATTCGACGATAATACTATAAATTTTTATAAACCATTTCTATTTAAATAAATAGTTTTAAAGTGTGCTAGTGGTCACTATCCTAAGCAGGCTTGGAATTTCAAATTTATAAACCGATCTGGTGGAAATTTGATGATTGTAATTTGAGTGGAAATTTGATGACGGTAATTTGTCTTTTCAGTCGTGCCAGTTTCTTTTTATATAAATTAACAAGTTTTTAATTTTAATTTTATATAAATTTGCAATCTTCTACTTTTTATACTTTGTTATATGAATTTTTTTTTATAACAATAAGAAAATAGCCTTTAATCTAATTATCTTTTTTTCTCAAAGGCTAATTATCTTTAGAAAAAGAAAATACAAACTCACTATCCTTATCAGCTTTAATGTATTTACAAAATACAATAACTCACTACTTTATGAAATATATGTTAAAAATGTACTTCAATCTTTATAATCTTAATTTATTTATAACCAATGCAAGAAAGATTGATGACAAAAAGTAAGGCGCATTGTCAAACTTAACCTCTATCTCAATCATTCATTAGAATTTAGACAACTTAAAAATGTTAAGACGTCAAATTAATGGTTTCAAACATTTGTATCCACATTAGATAGGTTTAAAAACAAACAAAAAAAACATTCTACAGAACGTCAAATTAATGGTTTCAAAAAAATTTATCCACATCAAATATCTTTAACGTTAAATTAATGGTTTAAGAAAAAATTTATCCACATCAAATATGTTTAAAAACCAAAAAACACATTCTATAAAACGTCAAATGTGGCCTGATCATAAATTAACATTTGCATTAAATTCCAGGCCTGATCGCAAGTATGAGGATTTGCATTTTCTAGTTTTGTTTTATAACTTTTTTTCAGAAAGAAAAAAACGCTGAATATATTGATAATATATATACAGTATATATTCAAATAATCTCAGCTGTGAAGAAAAACAGCGAGAAATCTACCATCATTTGCCCCAAGTAGTTCTGCTCATAACTTGAGCAAGATCAAATGAGTAAGCAACCTCATGAAACTATAATTGATTCTCTTTTCATGTTGGAAACTTTTCTGGGATTCAACAGAGAAATGCTGGAGAATTTATAATAAAGAAAGTGGTTGCTCATGCCAATTTCGTTGACAAATCTATTTTTCTACAAGATTATTTACTTTCATTAATTTTTTTTCTGGTTACAAAATTATATAATTTTATATAAAATAATGCTCATTTTTATGCAAGATTATTTTTTTCATTATTTTGTTTCTTGTATATTTTACAAATTTACATAATTTTACATAAAACATAGAATAATGTTTATTTTTCTGCAAGATTGTTTACTTTCATTATTCTTTTTTTTCTTGTATATGTTACAAATTTACATAATTTTACATAGAACCTAATGTTAATATGCTTTGGTATGCTGTTATTAAAAAACTAATATATTTTTACAAAATTTAAAAGAATTTTTGGATGCAGTTCAATTTGAAATGGTAATCCTTTTTCTCTCCGATTATCTTCCCTCTAACTGAACCCGTGTCACAATCGATAGCTGGGAAATTGTTGTTTTGAGTGTCTTGATGGTCGACTGAATCACCACTTCATCGCACATAATTTTACAGTAAAACGAAAAGGGGTTTGACACTCACTAATACATCTAACCAGTAAACTGATGTATGAAAAACAAACCACCATAATCAAGTTAAACTACATTTGAAATTCCAAACCCGGATCTCAATCGAAAAATGAAATGAAAAACCAAAACATTTACCTTAGTCAAGAAAAACTGAAAGAGATCCCTAGAAAGTTAATGACTGTGAGATTATTGTTAGAGTTGCCTTTTCCAAGGCCTCATTTCCCTATGAGCTAAGTATGGTGAGTTGTAAGCTCATATAGAGATTTGCATCTATCCATTTTTCATAGCTATCCTTATCCAACACTAGGCTTCCTCCATTGCTATATAATGGAGGATTTCTATGTACATTAACAAAATAAACTCTTGAGTAATTCAATACTCTTACATGGTATAAATGATACATCATTCCTTATCCAACGTTGGGCTTCCTCCATTGCTATATAATGGAGGCTTTCTATGTACATTAACACAATAAACTCGTGAGTAATTCAATACTCTTACATGTATCAAACGATGCATCATGAGCATCAGCTTCATTCTTCTTACAATCAACATCATCAAGTCTGGAAGAAAGTGAGCTTGGAATCTCAACATCAATTGTCTCCATCTTAGCGTTTTGAAGACCACTAACCTCCAATTCAAGTTCTTTGCTTAGACTCTTGCAACTTTTGAATGACCTCATCCTTTTCAATTAGTTGTTGAGACAAGACATCATAATCTTGTTTCAAAAAATTATATTGTTCCATCATTGTTTCTTTTAAATGATCAATCTCCATAATGTGTTGATTATTTTGCACTTCCAGCCGCTTCTTCAAATTTGAGTAAAAAAAATACCCAACTTCCTCCTGCGAGTCATTAAGGAGTTCAATCTTCTCTTGAAATTCATCTACAAGCATGTAGAGATATTTCCCCATGGTTGATTCCAAATGGACAACCTTCTCGATTTTCTCATCTACTAGAGATATTTCCCCATGGTTGATTCCAAATGGTCAACCTTCTCGATTTTCTCATCTACTAGAGATATTTCCCCATGGTTGATTCCAAATGGTCAACCTTCTCGATTTTCTCAGCTACTGAAGTTTGCAACCTATTTTTAAGTGTTGCATTTTCTGCTTGCAAAACAACTACCATTGATTGTAACTAAAGAACCTCTTTACGAAGTTCATCCACTTCCTTCTTTTCATGAAGCTCCTGCAATCTTTTACCCATCTTGAAAAGACCAAGTTGGCAAAGAAAAAATTGCTACAAAAGAAGAATGATGATGACAACAACAATAGATTCCAATCACCATACAAATTAAAGAAATCCACTTAGGTTTAGATGACTAGTAGGAAGCCTTTCATAACCACCAACCATCAAAATAACAAATCAACCAAAATATGGTCATCCTCCAATAGGCATCATTTTAGTGTTGAGGGCAAATTAAAAAAAATGAAAAATCAATCTGGTCCAAAATATCTCCAATTATTTTTACACACCATAGCTCTCTCAATTAAAAAATATGTTTATTAAATTGGGAAAGGACCTCAATTTATGGAAAACCATTTCCATCAATTTCTTTTATTTTTTATGCCCAATACTCACAGGCAAGCCGACACGGGGATATTCCAGCCCTTGCAGCAACCTTGCAACCTACAAATTATACAAATCTACAAAAGAAGGGAGGAAATCATCCAAGTTCCAACATTCTTGGTTAATTATTAGTCCTGCATTCAGATCGTTACAGAAGAGATGTAAAAGAATGAATCGTGGACCGGTGCCAACCATCAAGATCATTTGAGGATGGATCTATGAATGGTCATGTCACCATTTCAACCAATGCTTGAAGACTTCATATCGTCATGTTGCATCCGTTGCTCATTGTTGATTCCCATTGTTCCATCAGTTTTGCTTCAAGGGGGGATTTGCTAACAACGAAGACTATTGATTCTTTCTTCTTCCACAGTTGTGTTTCGCACGGGGTGTGTATTTAGATGGTGACAGATATTGTTTTCATTGCCTTGTTGACAATTGTCATCCTCTGTCTTTTATCAATGTGATGGTGACGATGTTCAAACAACTCCATAAGTGTTGTTGTACGACATTTGAGTTGAGTTTGTCATACTTGACATACCTCATTGTTTGTTTGTTGGTTGATGGTGTTGCTTTTGTTTGAAGCCTTGTCCTAGTTCTTTACCAACGCCTATTATCTCTGAAGTTGCTTAGGAAAAGTTGACAACGTTTTCCATCCTTGTGCCTCCACAAAAATCATACTTCATGAGATCGAGAAACCTTATTGAGGTTTCAAGCCTATGTTCTTGTTATCCAATGGATCATTATGGAATCTACAAATTCAACTCCATGATATTTTGAGCACTGGCATCTTTCTTTCTTTTGGGGGGAGTTTTTTCCTAAGGTTTTTTCTCTCTTTCTCTCCTTATGAGATTCTGTACATGGATACCTAATCAAACCTTGTTGCCAGGACTTATTCTTTGTTTTATTTTTTCTTTAATTACTCCCTATGTTAGAGTTGTCTTTTCCAATGCCTCATTTCTCTATGAACTAAATATAATGAGTTTTAAGTTCACATAAAGACTTGCATCATATGGTGAGTAATTCAATACCCTTTATATAACTATCAATGTTGAATCAGCTACCGCTTAATGCAGAATGGACTTCACGATCAGATAAATCTCATTATGATTATTTGAATTTATAAAACAATTATTACAAGGAGTCGAAGATTGGTGCATCATTATTGATGGATGTATCAAACCTTGAATTAAAATTATTCTCTCGTATCAAAAGCCGCAAACAAATAAAAAAAAATAAAAAATGCATAATATAATTTAAAATATTTTTATTATTCTATTGAAATAAAAAATATAGTGTTTTATCAAATATTTGAAAATTTTTTAAATGGTCATTCTGCTAGAATTTTATTTTTAATAAAATTATTAATTTTAGCAAATAAAAAATGATTTTTTTAAATGTATAAATGAATTTAGCATAATAAATTATGAAAATTTTAAATTTTACAACTTACACAACCTAAATATAAAATTTTGAACAAATATACCAAAAAAACATTTACACAATAAGAATTAAAATGCGCAACAATATTACATAAAATTAATAATATTACTTTTAAAGGTGAAAATGTGAAGCTGGGTTACACTTTTTGCCCTTTTTTGAGAAAAATTTTTCATTTTTTTGGGTTCTTCAACTTTCTGCAAACTATAACAATTTTTCCGTGTAGAATTTCATTTTGCGGTAAAAATAAAAGTTGTGAGAAATTTTGTTAGCTTTCTATTACTTATTTTTTGAAATTTTTTAATGCGGATTTGATATGTCAACTTAGCGTTTCTTTGAGTGTGTGTTTCTTAACAATCAAAGAATTCATAAGTAGTCATGTTATGTGGCAACGTTGTATTCATTGAAAATTCTTGTTTTTGAAAAAACAAAATGTGTTACAACAATCTAGATAGAGTCTACTTTGGTTTCATCATATTTACAAAGCCAATGGATGCATATCATAATTACTAGAATTTTTTGAACTGGTCTAATACGAAAAACTGCGTATTTTTTATATGTTTCATGTGGCAACAAATTTCTTAACATACAAGTTATAAACTAAAAGTATAAAAGCTACCCATTACAGTCAACGGACCAATGTAATGCTCCATAATTTTTTAAATTTTTTTTACAATGTATTTTGGGAGATAAAAAATTTTGATTTCACTGAATCACGATGACCCTCAAAAGTTGTTTGCACTCATTTTATTAGAAAAATAATTAAAATTAATAAACGTTTACGAAATTTCATAAAATTTATATTTCCTGAAAGTAGATTCAATTCTGAAAATGCTTGTCTTGGTTCCGACAGTTAATTAACAAGTTTTCATAGAGTTTAATCAGTCCAAAGTTGCAGAACCGTTTTCAGAGCTTGGCTCTACGTAATCAGTGACGCGATAGTTCGGCCGAACTATTAGCGACAGTTCGGCCGAACTATGTTTTCCGTTTATGGGCCGCTACAATTAACGCCTTAATAGTTCGGCCGAACTTATTATCAAAAGTTCGGCCGAACTATTGTGTAATTTTCCATCGGCCGGAATTTTTTGTGGAGCCCCCTACAAAACACACATTTCGCGGTCAATATAAATTGCCGCGAAATGATTCACAATTTTCGCACATTTCGCACTTCATTTCATCTTACAACTTGTTTTGAATTCAAAAATTTTTCTTCAAAGTTTGGGGTCAAAAAATTTTTTTGGAAGACATTTTCTGGAGACGGCGTGATTTTTCTTGGAGGTTCAAAGTTTGAATTTAAAAAACTTTTTTTGAAGACATTTTTGGAGGCGACGTGATTTTTCTTTGAGGTATGTACGTGTTTTGTGTTGAAATAAATCTTTTGAGCTTTTTTGTTCAAAAGTTTTTCTTTACATTTTAAGATTTAAAGAATTTTTTTGGAAGACATTTCTTGGAGGCGGTGTGATTTTTCTTAGAGATATGTACGTGTTTTGGATTGGATTACGTATTTTTTAGAAAAGATTTTTTAAATTAAATCTTTTGTGATATTGTTTGTAATTGAGTTATTGTCTAATTTTTTAAAGGAAATTTTTTAAACCTCATACCCTATTATCATGGGAAATCGAAGAACTTGTGTGAGAAAATATGATCGAAAAAGAAAGCCCGAGGAACGTAAAGAAGAGACGAGACAATATCGCAAAAGAAAGTTAGAGGCTCTCTCAAATATTGAAGAGGAAAATCAACCTCAAGCAGAAATTGAAGCAGGTATGTAAATGTAAATATTACATGCTCTATTGATATATATTTAAAATTTCCCTAATGTAAATTGTAACGCTTAATTTTTATTTGATAAACTAGTTTGAAAAATATTTTGTTTGATGTACACAGACAGAGATATTCCTCAAAATATTGAAGAAGAAAATCAACCTCAAGCAGAAATTGAAGCAGGTATGTAAATGTAAATATTATGATCTATTGATATATTTTTAAAGTTTTCCCAATGTACAATGTGAAGCTTAATTTTATTTGATGAACTAGTTTGAAAAATATTTTGTTTAATGTAAACAGACAGAGACACTCCTCAAAATATTGAAGAAGAAAATCAACCTCAAGCAGAAATTGAATCGGGTATGTAAATGTAGATATTATGATCTATTGATATATTTAAAATTTTCCTAGTATTTATTGACATATTTATTAATTTAGTTATTTATTGAATATGTACTATTTTTTCGAATATGTACAGATGAAATCACTATCGATAATGAGATGTTAGAAAATTTCGACACTCGCACATATGGAGATAAAAAACCTGACTATTTTATACGATATCGTGTCGAGAAAATTTTGGATATGTTTTTCAAAACTGAGGTGACAGTTCAAGCTCAAATGTTGAAATGTCTCTTATCATCAAGGAAATTAAAAGAAGCGACGACACTATTGGGTATTCAAAAATCAACCAAAGATAAAAAAATGAAAGAAGAGGTGATAAAAAATATGAGTAGTGCTATAGAGTCAATTAAGAGATCTAGAGATAAAAATGTTTCAAATATACGTAGAGGAATACAAATGGCAATGGTTTCACCAAGTACTCAAGAGAATCGTTTGAATCTAGCATCTATGGCACGAGCACTGGGAACCTCGCGAAAAACTCTGCACAAACATCGAAAATTTCGACTGCAAATAGACATAAATGATGAACTCGCTTGTTGGAGAGCTATTTGTAGGCAACCATACAAAGATAGACTTAGAGAAGATGTTAAAAAAATAATATATGAATATTGGAAGAACAATTCGCGTGTTTCACCGACTGCAAGACATGTGATGCGAAGAAGAATAGCACGAAATCAATACGAAGAATATGAAAAACATCTCTTGGAAACCACTCAAATAGAGTTATTCAACAAGTTCAAAGAAGAGAATCGTCAAATTCATGTTTCACTCAGTGCTTTTGTTCAACAAAAACCATGGTATGTAAAACCTATCACCGTACGCGTACACTTGTTGTTGCCGTTATCATGGAATTTGAGTTATAATTATGACACATTCTTGATTTCGTGAGAAACATTATGAAGATTCACCATCTCCTTCCACTATCCTCGTGAATTCATATCTCAAATTCTATGAAAGAGAAAGCGATGAACTATTTTACAAAAAGAAATGTGTTGGTGGTAAAAAAAGAGATGATTGTGGAAATTTGACTAAATTTCAAAACAAATATCGTATTGATATAAATGATCAATCATTGTCCAACATGAAAGTGAAATGGAAGAGATACGAATATACCAGTACATCGATTCAAAGTGCAGATAGTGTTAAAGGAATCGAATTACGAGAAGAAGAAATTTTTCTAATAGACTTTTTGAGAAAGTTTGAAGCAGAAATTTACAAATACACCATGCATTCCCATAAAGCTCGATGGCAAGACTTGCAATTCAAAAAATCTCGTGAAGTTTTTCCACCAGGAACCATTTTGTCAGTGATTGATTTTGCAGAAAACTACACATTTGCTCCACAAAAAGAAATTCAGAGTGAATACTATCACTCTAACCAAGTCTCCATGCTCGTCCATATTCTATATAGACATGCTGAACAAAATGTCGATCATATAGAAAGCACGAGTGAAAATCGACATATCATTAAAGAATATCACTTTTATATCAGTGACGATCGTACACATGATACATGTTTTGTATAACATTGTTTTGGAAAAATTTATGATTCATTGAAAAATCGTGGAATAACATTCAATGAACATTGGATATGGTCAGACGGATGCGCAGGTCAATTCAAATCTGCACGATCATTTTTTTGGTTGTGTCGTCTTCATAAGAAAACCTTCATTAAACATTGTTGGAATTTCTTTGAGACTGGCCATGGAAAAGGAGAACATGACGGTGCAGGAGCATGCATAAAACGAGTACTTCGAAGATATCAAATGAACCACTTTGCACGCCGACTTGCAAACGCTGAAGAAGTTGTTCAATGGTGCAAAAATGCTCTAAGCCATGAGATTAACCCATCACGCGAAGTGCAAAGGTACATTCAATTTAATTTATATTGGTAATCTAATTTTAAACATTGTACATTTATCATGCAATGATTATTTTTAATTGTATTTTGATATCATATTTACAAATTCTTTCTAATTTTCCATATAAAGGTTTTTCTGGCATATTGGAATCGGAGACGTAAATAGATCAATTGGAAATGAAGTTGGAACAATAAAAGGGACTCTAAAATTGCATTCAATTCAAACAAAATTGTCCACAAATGTGTTTGCATTGGATAAAAGAAAATATTCTTGTTTTTGTGATGTTTGCATAGACAACACAAAATCCAATGACATCTGTGAAAACAAAATGTATGTGAACGATTGGAAACATACAGAGCTAAATACAAAGGAAAAAATGTCTGTTGCAATGATTGAAGAAATGGAATCAGAGGAAACTACAATATCATCCGATGGTGATCGAGTTTCTGATCTTGTTAGAGAAGGTAACAATTGAATTTCTTTTTAATGATTTAAAGATTTACAAATTTAAATTTAAATATGCATAATTAAATGTTAAATTTATTTTATTGTGCAGGAGATGTTTTTGCTGTAATTGCACCTATTGACAACGATGAAAATGTGAAGTATTATTTGATGCGTTGCACTGAACAAAAAATTAAATTATTACAAGACTATAATGATCACGGATTTCAGTATGACAAAGGGTCTATTATACTGAAAGGTTATTTTTTCAAACAAACTCGTCAAAGTGGAGACTTTGTTTACTTTGAAGACTATGAACCTGATTCCATAAGTTGTTAATATAGTCACTTGGTGTGTGCAGCACGCATAAAGTTGATAGAAGTTCAATCAAAGAAAAAATCAAAAATTAAGAAATGGAAAATGTCAAAATCTGATCATGAACGGATTATTGAGGATGGAATTCCATTAGAATTTTTTTGAGTGAAGTGTCAGGACAACAATTTATTATCTTTTAAACCTTTCAGTACTCAACTAAAAATTGAACTGCTTATGTTATTTGTGGTTTGCAAATGTTACAAATTGTTTGGGTACAAGCACGTGCTCTATTTTCCACTGAAAATAGTTTTTATATACATGTGCATTGATTAAAAATGTTAAATATGTATTGGATATATATATTCTAGAATGAAAATAATTGTTCTTGTATATTAATTGTTTTTGTATATGTTCTCCGACCATATGGTACAAATTATTTCACTTTATTTTGTAAAGTCAGATTCGGTCCCCATATGGCCTAGCCTCCAAGGGACGAGATAACAAGTGGTTGTCCCCACTTGCCCTAATCTCGGCTTTTAAGTACAATTTTACTGTTTATGTCGAGCATCTTACATGATGTCCTAGCCAAAGATAGATTCTCTTTGTTTCAAGTTTCTAGTAAAAGTTGTCACTGAATGCCCCGCTCGAACTCTTGTAGTAAACACCATACCTCATCTCTCTTACTCTCCAATATTATTAGGTTTAATTATTATAACACAAAAATCGTTCTAGACATTATCAATAATTTTTTGCGCTTAAAGTAAAATCAATGAACATTATTAATCCAATGTCTTTACAAGTAATGTACCATCATACATGCAATTATATCAAATTAGAAATCAACATCTACAATGAAATCAATGGGGATTGTCTTGTTGCAAGTAGTTCATAATTTCAATTTACCATATGTGCAAATGTAGGTTGAAACCATCCAAAACTTTAAGTTGTAAATTGAAACCATCCAAAACTTTAAGTCTTAAAACCCTTTCGATTATATATTGTGCATCATTAAAACATTTAACATTTAAAGTTCATTAAATATCACATGCAGAATGTAGATTGAAACTATCCAAAAATGGAGTTTTAAAAAATTCACATGCCATGCCAATTATAATTCAACAATCCAACAAAAACATTTAACAAATTAAATATCACACGCCACACTAAGACGACCACACTAAGAGGATTGGTGCACTTCGTTTGGAAGGAGTCAATATATGTCGTATTAGAGCGATTAGACAGAATTCGAAAAGGAAAGAGCTTGAACCAATTCAAACAGACCCAGGATCGAATTGTTCTATGGAGCTTCATGAGAAGAGATATGTGAAAAGCATTGTTAAGCCATGCCAATTATAATTCAACAATGCAACAAAAACATTTAACAAATTAAATATCACACGCCAAAGTCGTTTCAAGTTTTTGGTAAAAGTTGTCGCCGAATGACCTACTAGAATATTATAAATACTCACTTTGTAAGATCATTTGGCATTCAAAAAAATTCGAAAGTCTTAGACTGTCAATCAATTTAAAGTATCATTCACCATAGGGAGTGTAAAATATTCAATGTAGGTTGGTGACGATGCTCACTCCTAGCTTGAAGCAGCGCCAATGACCAATTCTTTAATGAATTCCAATGCACTAGACCAACGTTGGTTCAACCTACTTGTTTTTTCACGCAAGAAATTCCAAGGATGGACTTTCTAGACAAACTGCTGAAATTGAAAAGCTTGACATGGAGATACGACAAGGTGAACAAAGACTTCAGGAACCCTTTATGGAAAGGGCTCACTTGAAGGAAATAAGCACCACGTTGCAGGGTAAAGTCAAGAACATGGAAGATAAGATCAAGAGGGACTTTCTTGATCCGAAACCTATTGGTTTGAAGAAAGAAAATGCATGTGTTGGCACACTTGGAAAAGAAGACGACCACACTAAGAGGATTGGTGCACTTCGTTTGGAAGGAGACAATATATGTCGTATTGGAGCAATTAGACAGAATTCGAAAAAGAAAGAGCTTGAACCAATTCAAGCAAGCCCAGGATCAAATTGTTATATATGGAGCTTCATGAGAAGAGATGTGAAAAGCACTGCTAAGCCAAGGGCTAGTTCGAAAAACATATTGGAAGAGGAAATGTTGAAGAAGATTGCGAAAGTAAGGCACAAGACAAAGAGGAATGATGATGAAAGTTCCTTGGACTTGAGATTCATGTCTACAACCGTACATGGGAAAAAGTTCTATGCTTTGATAGACATGGGGCTACCCATAGCTTCCTAAGTCGAAAGGCAGCTTCATCTCTTAGAAAGAGGAAGGCTAGCATCGAGAAAGAGTTGAGTGCTTTCAAGGCAGTCAACTCAAGGATAAAAGTAGCACGACTGGTGTCATGAAAAGCACACATGTGAGAGTAGGGTCATGGTTTGGAAAGACAGACTTAAGAGTCATTGACATGGATGATCATTCTATGATGGACCATACCAATGATGGACCGAGACATGAACTCTTAATTCTTGTGATCAATCTTAAACTATTTTATGAAAGATAGATAAACCATTTAAATATTTAGCTCAAACTCTTGTAGTAAACACCATACCTCAAGTCTCTCTTGCTCTCCAATATTATTAGGGTTAGTTATTATAACACAAAAATCATTCTACATTGTCAATAATTTTTTGCGCTTACACTGAAATCAATGAACACTATTAATCCAATGACTTTACAAGTAATGTACCATCATACATGCAATTATATCAAATAAGAAATCAACATATACTACATAATGAAATCAATGCGGATTGTTTTGTTACAAGTAACATTTCAATTTACCACGTGCAAATGTAGGTTCACATTCTATCATTCATGTAGTTTTAAAAACTTCAGATACCATTAGAATTATAATTTGAAACTATACAACTAAAACATTTAACAATAAATATCACATGCCATGCCAATTATAATTCAACTATCAAACAAAAATATTTAACATTAAATATCAAATGTCAAATGTAATTCAATGACAACATTACTTCACATTCACATGCCAAAAGTACTAAACCCATCCAAAGAACACTGAAATCAATGAACAAGTTATTAATCCAATGACTTTACAAGTAATGTACCATCATATGTATGCAATTATATCAAATCAGAAATCAACATATATAATGTAATGAAATCCAATGACTTTACAAGTAATGTACCATCATATGTATGCAATTATATCAAATCATAAATCAACATATATAATGTAATGAAATCAATGGGGATTGTCTTGTTACAAGTAACATTTCAATTTACCACATGTGCAAATGTAGGTTCACATTCCATCATTCATGTAGTTTTTAAAACTTCAAATGCCATGCCAATTATAATTCAACTATCTAACAAAAACATTTAACATTAAATATCACATGCCATGCCAATTATAATTCAACTATCTAACAAAAACATTTAAAACATAAAATATCACATGCCATGCCAATTATAATTCAACTATCCAACAAAAACTTTTAACATATATATGTCCAAAAATATGTCCAAAAAACATATTGTAATAAAATATGTCCAAAAATTGTAAATCTCACTCAAGTATCAAACTGTATCAAGTTTAACAAATTTTAAAACCATCTAAATTTTGAAATAAAATCAAATCTACTGTATGTCTTGTCCATCAAATGGAAGATCTAGCCTCTGGGTCCCGGTTGGCTCGCTATCTTGTAAAGGGAAAACCTACATACACAATGTACATGTACTTGAACATTAAAATTTGAAGTTTTAAAAATTAACGAGAATATATATATCTAGAACTTCATGTAAAAAACAAATATAACAAAAAAATCGCGCAATACCTCGTAAGGTTGTCTCTCCATTTGATGAACAGGATCTGCCATAGAAACATCTGTAGTGGTAACCTGTACAATATACATGTACAGTTAAATATAAATTTATATATATATATATATATATACATAAATAATTTATATAAATTAAAAACTTTCAAATGAAAATGCACGTGTGTACATATATATAAACTTATTTGAACAATAATATTAAAAAAAGAACTAAAGACAACTTCTTCAAATGCTGTGGATGTCCCTATCTCCGTCGCTAAAGTCCTCGGATTAAAAAAATCTTCTATACAAACCTAAATTCAAAAATTTTTAAATAACTCAAAATATAGATCTCTCTCTCTATATCTCAATTTTTTATGGAACTTTTTGAGGTAACATAAATTTCAAGAACTTGTGAAAAATTGTCCATACTTGGTCATCTCCCAATGAAGTAGAAGGTATATCTCCTAAAGAAGAAGAAGGTACCGGGATCCCAAAAACATCAGACGGAATCGGTACCTGTTAAAACATTTTATCGAATTATATATACATACATGTACATGTGTGGCAACAATTATTTATTTTAGAGTCACTTAAAAAACACTAACATACATGTGCCAACATATCATGATGGGCAGACCCATCTGCATCGTTTGAGCCAGAGGTCCCGAACGTAATATTAACATTTCATCACGCATCATACCTGAGAACTGCAAATGGTGTTTTAACATATAATCATACCTTTTTGTTAGATTAATGTACACATACAAATAAATGTATACATGTGTACATACACATGTATTTATTACAAATTGTACACATGTATATGTAAATATAATTTCAAATCCTGAGGTCACTAACACATACCGTTCCGGTGCCCTCTTCCTCACGAAAAATTAGGTCTTGCAGACCATTGCGACAATTTATTGCGTATGTTCGGAGATCTTCAACATTCATGTTGTAAATCTCCTCATCTGTATGATAAACAAAATTGGCACGCGCATATTCACGTGCTCTTTGTCGATTTAAGCCAAGATCGACTCCACTCAATCCGCTATGAACATTTTCAATCATAACATCTCTTGCTTCACGACTTATTTGAGAAGTCGCATCCATCTCTGATCGCAAGGTTTCGACTCGAGATGGTCGACTCACCAATGGCGGCTCAGGGAGAGGCAACTCCACATCTCGCTTTGCGCCCTTACGTTGACATAATCGACCTCTCCCCGGGCCAAAAAATTTTGAAGGAAGATCATTGTAGTCAGGTTTCATACCCTTAAAAAATTCTGCATAAAACATTTGTGAAAAATAAAGAGGAACCTCATCGTTCCATGGAAGCCTTCCAAAGGCCGCAAGATGTCGACTATACAAATATTTTGCTATGTCTGGGTGCTTGAAATACTGCACCTTCAACCTCTTTCTTTTTGGCCCTTCCTTAAAATTAAACATTGACTTAGCGTCTTGTTTTGAAACTTGTTTTTTTATGTCCTGCCATTTATCGGGACCTATCACTGCTTCTCTTCTCTGTCTCATCACTTCTACAAACGAATAAGTGGTTGGCCCCAAATCTTTGTACACTTTTACCATTTCACTCAATGAATGTGCAACTATCTGTAGGCTTTGTCTACTCTCAGCAGGTATAGTCAAATCCTGGAGATTTGTCTGCAATTTTGCATAAAGGCTTTCACACCTTTGTAAGGTGCATTCCGCCATGTTCCTTTCCCATGGTATATCAGTAATCTCAGCCGGATAAGTTGTGCTAGGTTGACAGCCTTCTTCTTCAATGTAGCACGCTGCCCTGCGTCTTTTTTGACCACTGGCTCGAACATTTTGAGCCTCTGCATCAATATATATATAATTTCATATATTAGAAAAAACATGTGTAAAAAAAGTTGCAAAAATTTAATGAAAAAATATTGAAATTGATGGAAACCTTGATGTTGTTGGTTAACATCATCTCCAACATGACCCTGCTGAGAACCAGCCCCAGAATGATGCCGCTGAGAACCAGACCCACAGCGACCCTGCTGAGAACCAGCCCCAGAATGATGCTGCTGAGAACCAGACCCACAACGACCCTGCTGAGAACCAGCAGCCATTGATTGCTGGCCTTCGGGGGAATAAATATCACCCCCTTCCGGCACCATGTTACCTCAACCGGTTGAACCTTGGCCACACTCCATTGATGGAGTAGAAAGCCTTCTCCTCTTGCCTCCTAAAAATTAAAATATGAAACTTGTTAACAACTAATTTCACTCACAAAGTTAGTAAAAATATCAATTCCATATGTACACACATGTATGTAGATTTAAGATTATATTTAAATACCCTGAACATCCTCCGATCCCCGAGACTCCATATGGGATTCGGTTGATCTTCGTCTTTCATCCTCCATGATGTATATCTATTGGTAAACATTCATAAAATAGATTTCAAAAAATCAATACCTCAGAGTAAAATCCAATTTGGGGATGTTAAATCCAATATGTTCTATATTTCTTACATTTCAGCCCTCCTATTTTTCTTTCCAACCAAGGTTTATAAAATAACATGAGAAGCAACATGAGAATTAGAACAATCATTTTCATTATCTATATGGAAGGCAAGAATGATTATATCCCCTTGAGCTTAAGGGTATGTAGTTTGTCAATTTTTATCATATATTTTTTGGTAAGTGTAAATGTTTTTTTTTATCTATAGTACACGTCATGAGTTCCCCACTTTTACCTTATGTAAAGCATGATTCTAGGATTACTACATACCCCCACTTTTACCTTATAATAATTGGTGCCTAATGTGGGGTGGACAATTTAAATCAAGTTCGTATCAAAGTACAATTTAGCTCATTTTAGTCAAGGTTAGTTAGAAGAATTAGCTATTGGTTTCCCTCCTTCCCTCCCTTCTAAAATAATTATGTTTTGCGGTTCAAAAAGCCAAAATATGGAGACAATTATCACCAAATCCAACGTACGATTATGCATGATGGAGACTATCTAGCGCTTTCCCTTGTTAGAGAAAGTACATGAGCTCTATTATTTGAGCTAAGAGTCAGTTGTTTGAAGAGGCATGTTTTGTCAACTTGTTTGGTTGATGGTTTTGTATACCAATATGTAAGAGTACATGGACATATTCACATGATGTGAATTTTTTTTTCTTTGAAGGAGAAAATGATGTGTTTTCAGTTTGATGGTTTTGTTTGTGACAAGATGTCACAAGATTTTGGTGTAAGTGGTGGTGCTACTATTGAGGTATGATGTATGGTGACCAACACATCTTGATATCGTCGGAGATTGAGACAATGTTGTGTATAATGTTTGTGTTTCACATAAATAGACAAGAGGTCGTTGGTTCTAAAACCCTTATTACGTGATGAGGTGGCAACATCACATGATGGAGTGGGGAGAAATGGGGGTGCTTAAGGGGTATGAAGGATACCCTTCAACTCATGAAGCATGGGGCATGAATTGGTGGGATGACCTAATGTGTCTCAAAGGGCACACGCGGGACTAACCTTGGGTATTTTTGGTTGAAGGCTCTTTTCTATTAAAATAAAAATTATAAATAACTATGGAAACTTGCATTAACAAATTATCCTACAAAAATTATTGTAGAAAATTTTCAAAATTGAAATGCAACCTTAAATTCCTTGCATTCTTTCATCAACTTTGTTAATAATTGAATAGTCTACTAGTTGTCTATATTACCAACTGCAATGAATATTGTCTTTTCCTAATGTTCATTGTGAAAATGGATCCTCACATTAATGTGATAGGATCTTTTTCATCTCTCAAGTTACTAGGTCAAAGCATCCTAATGGGTAAATTAATTGTGAGATAATTTACAAGCATTAAATGTCAATCCAGGTTCTTATACTTCTGAAGTACACTTGCACAATATATGCTAAAGCCAAAATATGGAGACAATTATCACCAAATCCAACGTACGATTATGCATGACGGAGAATATCTAGCGCTTTCCCTTGTTAAATATATTAACAAGGGAAAGCGCTAGAGATTCTCCATCATGCATAGTTGTACGTTTATGCTTATAGAGTGAAAAAACTAAAAGAATCAACTTGTAGGGTCATTTAAATGGGGGATGGAGAATTCCTGGGTCTTTGCAAATTCAAAGTATGGTGCATTTTGCATGAAGCAAGATGTTGAAAGTAGAGTTATGTTAGACACACATAAATGCAACAAATATGGAAATTTTTACATGAGCTCTATTATTTCCTTTAATATGTGATCCATGCCTTTCTCTAATTCATATTTTTATCTCTTCTATTAATTATGTTATTCTTTCTATGTATTGTTCTAGTACAAGGGGGTGAAATAATTTCGTATCATTTTCTAAGTGGTGAGGTCGTTTGAATCTCCAATAGTTGTGCTGGTGTGGTGGGAACCATGCTAGGAGTTGGGCATTCCATTGATATGGTCAAGGTACTTAGTGTATGAGGAGCATCCAAAATTAGGCGGATTGGGATCTTGATGAGGGGGATATGTCACTTGATGCATGCAGTGATGATGGTATTTGATGAGTAAAGGACACACATAGATGAGATGAGTGTCTTTAACATAGAGCACTCAAGGGCATGCCATATACTAATTAACCGAGTTCGTGACATAATAAATGGTGGAAGAGGAATCATCAAGATATGAGGTTGGTGTAAGTGGTGGTGCTACTATTGAGGCATGATGTATGGCGACCAACACATCTTGATATCATCGGAGATTGAGACAATGTTGTGTATAATGTTTGTGTTTCACATAAATAGACAAGAGGCCTGGTTCTAAACCCTATTACGTGGATGAGGTGGCAACATCACATGATGGAGTGGGAGAAATGTGGGGTGTTTGTTGGGTATGAAGGATAAATTTCAACTCATGAAGCATGGGGCATAAATGGTGGGATGACCTAATGTGTCTCTAAAGGGCACACGCGGGACTAACCTTGGGTATTTTTGGTTGAAGGCTCTTTCTATTAAAATAAAAATTATAAATAACTAAGGAAACTTGCATTAACAAATTATCCTACAAAAATTATTGTAGAAAATTTTCAAAATTGAAATGCAACCTTAAATTCCTTGCATTCTTTCATCAACTTTCTTAATAATTGAATAGTCTACTAGTTGACTATATTACCAACTGCAATGAATATTGTCTTTTCCTAATGTTCATTGTGAAAATGGATCCTCACATTAATGTGACAGGATCTTTTTCATCTCTCAAGTTACTAGGTCAAAGCATCCTAATGGGTAAATGAATTGTGAGATAAATTACAAGCATTAAATGTCAATCCAGGTTCCTATACTTCTGAAGTACACTTGCACAATATATGCTAAAGCCAAAATATGGAGACAATTATCACCAAATGCAACGTACGATTATGCATGATTTTAGACATTTACGCCTTTCCCTTGTTAAATATATTAACAAGGGAAAGCGCTAGAGATTCTCCATCATGCATAATCGTACGTTTATGATTATAGAGTGAAAAAACTAACAGAATCAACTTGTAGGGTCATTTAAATGGGGGGTGGAGACTTCCCGGGTCTTTGCAAATTCAAAGTATGGTGCATGTTGCATGAAGCAAGATGTTGAAAGTAGAGTTATGTTAGACACACATAAATGCAACAAATATGGAAATTTGTATTACGATTCTATTATTTCTTTAATATGTGATCTTATGCCTGTCTCTAATCTTAGTATTTTATCTTTCTATTAATTATGTTATCTTTCTATGTATTGTTCTTAAGACAAGGGGGTGGAAATAATTTCGTATCATTTTCTAAGTGGTGAGGTCGTTTAGAATCTACTAGTTGTGTTGGTGTGGTGGAACCATGCTAGGAGCTGGCATTCCATTGATATGGTCAAGGTACTGTGTGAGGAGCATCCTGCAAAATTAGGCGGATTGGGATCTTGATGAGGGGGATATGTCACTTGATGCATGCAGTGATGATGGTATTTGATGAGTACAGGACACATATAGATAAGATGAGTGTCTTTAACATAGAGCACTCAAGGGCATGCCAAATACTAATTAACATAGTTCGTGACATAATAAATGGTGGAAGAGGAATCATCAACATATGAGGTTGGTGTAAGTGGTGGTGCTACTATTGAGGCATGATGTATGGTGACCAACACATCTTGATATCATCGGAGATTGAGACAATGTTGTGTATAATGTTTGTGTTTCACATAATAGACAAGAGGTCGTTGGTTCTTAAACCCTTATTACGTGATGAGGTGGCAACATCACATGATGGAGTGGGGAGAAATGGGGGTGCTTAAGGGGTATGAAGGATACTGTTCAACTCATGAAGCATAGGGCATGAATTGGTGGGATGACCTAATGTGTCTCAAAGGGCACACGGGGGACTAACCTTGTGTATTTTTGGTTGAAGGTTCTTTCTAAAATAAAAATTATAAATAACTATGGAAACTTGCATTAACAAATTATCCTACAAAAATTATTGTAGAAAATTTTCAAAATTGAAATGCAACCTTAAATTCCTTACATTTTTTCATCAACTTTGTTAATAATTGAATAGTCTACTAGTTGAATATATTACCAACTGCAATGAATATTGTCTTTTCCTAATTTTCATTGTGAAAATGGATCCTCACGTTAATGTGATAGGATCTTTTTCATCTCTCAAGTTACTAGGTCAAAGCATCCTAATGGGTAAATTAATTGTGAGATAAATTACAAGCATTATATGTCAATCCAGGTTCTTATACTTCTGAAGTACACTTGCACAATATATGCTAAAGCCAAAATATGGAGACAATTATCACCAAATCCAACGTACGATTATGCATGACGGAGAATATCTAGCGCCTTCCCTTGTTAAATATATTAACAAGGGAAAGCGCTAGAGATTCTCCATCATGCATAATCGTACGTTTATGATTATAGAGTGAAAAAACTAAAAGAACTAACTTGTAGGTCATTTAAATGGGGTGGGAGAATTCTGGTCTTTGCAAATTCAAAGCATGGTATGCTGTACTTTACAAGATGTTGAAAGTAGAGTTATGTTAAGGCTGACATAAATGCACAAATAGTGAAATTGTACATGAGCTTTCATTATTTCCTTTTAATATGGATCCATGCCTCTTTTCTCTAATTCATATTTTTATCTCTTCTATTAATGATGTTATTCTTTCTATGTATTGTTCTAGTACAAGGGGGTGAAATAATTTCGTATCATTTTCTAAGTGGTGAGGTCGTTTGAATCTCCAATAGTTGTGTTGGTGTGGTGGGAACCATGCTAGGAGTTGGGCATTCCATTGATATGGTCAAGGTACTTAGTGCATGAGGAGCATCCACTTGATGCATGCAGTGATGATGGTATTTGATGAGTAGAGGACACATATAGATGAGATGAGTGTCTTTAACATAGAGCACTCAAGGGCATGCCAAATACTAATTAACCGATTTCGTGACATAATAAATGGTGGAAGAGGAATCATCAACATATGAGGTTGGTGTAAGTGGTGGTGCTACTATTGAGGCATGATGTATGGTGACCAACACATCTTGATATCGTCGGAGATTGAGACAATGTCAAGTGTATAATGTTTGTGTTTCACATAAATAGACAAGAGGTCGTTGGTTCTTAAACCCTTATTACGTGATGAGGTGGCAACATCACATGATGGAGTGGGGAGAAATGGGGGTGCTTAACGGGTATGAAGGATACCCTTCAACTCATGAAGCATGGGGCATGAATTGGTGGGATGACCTAATGTGTCTCAAAGGGCACACGGGAGACTAACCTTGGATATTTTTGGTTGAAGGTTCTTTCTAAAATAAAAATTATAAATAACTCTGGAAACTTGCATTAACAAATTATCCTACAAAAATTATTGTAGAAAATTTTCAAAATTGAAATGCAACCTTAAATTCCTTGCATTCTTTCATCAACTTTGTTAATAATTGAATAGTTCACTAGTTGACTATATTACCAATCGTAATGAATATTGTCTTTTCCAATGTTCATTGTGAAAATATCCTCACATTAATGGAGAGATTCTTTCATCTCTCAAGTTACTAGGTCAAAAGCATCCTAATGGGTAAATTAATTGTGAGGATAAATTACAAGCATTAAATGTCAATCCGTGTTCTTGCTACTTCTGAAGTACACTTGCACAATATATGCTAGCCAAATATGAGATACTACTCACTAATTCAACGTATTTTATTATGCATGACGACTCTCTACGCTCTTGTTAAATATATTAACAAGGGAAAGCGCTAGAGATTCTCCATCATGCATAATCGTACGGTTATGATTATAGAGTGAAAAAACTAAAAGAATCAACTTGTAGGGTCATTTAAATGGGGGGTGGAGAATTCCTGGGTCTTTGCAAATTCAAAGTGTGGTGCATGTTGCATGAAGCAAGATGTTGAAAGTAGAGTTATGTTAGACACACATAAATGCAACAAATATGGAAATTTGTACATGAGCTCTATTATTTCCTTTAATATGTGATCCATGCCTTTCTCTTATTCATATTTTTATCTCTTCTATTAATTATGTTATTCTTTCTATGTATTGTTCTAGTACAAGGGGGTGAAATAATTTCGTATCATTTTCTAAGTGGTGAGGTCGTTTGAATCTCCAATAGTTGTGTTCGTGTGGTGGGAACCATGCTAGGAGTTGGGTATTCCATTGATATGTAAAATATCAATGGAATGCCCCCACAAATGAGTGAGCAAGAAATTGTGAACCTAAAAGAACAGTGAAAAATTAGTAGAACTTTTCCTCAACATATATCAAGATATTGAGAATGAAATATTAGTTCATGCATTGCTAGGTGTATCGATAAGTCAAACCCCTGATATCATAAGATATATTAAGAATCAAAAAGTCATAGAGCTTGTTGGTTTTGGTAGTATCCATAGGTTCAATGATCAAAGATTATGAAAGTATTTGAGTCATTTTGTGTGCCCAATGGAAAATTTTGAAGTATCAGTCGCTAACAAAGGAAGTATTTATTGTGGAGGACAACACTATAAAAATAAAACTTAGTATAGGAGAGTTAGATACTATAACTTATCAAGGCCCCATGTATGCCATTCCTTTGGGAAAAGTAGATGTGGTTCTAGGGATTAAATGACTATGAACTTTGCGTATAGTTATACAAACTATAATGAATTATTTATGAGATTCAAATTATATGCTAGTGATTATGAACTCAATGGGCTAAGTTCTCCACTTTCTCAAATGATCAGCTCACACAGAAGGGAAAATTTCCTAGAAAAGAGTTGTCGTGGAGTCATTGCTAAAATTTAATTGATGGAAGTGAAGTAGAAATATAATATTCCATTAGAACTAAAATGATCTACCTCTGGCTAGAGATCATGAACATCAAATTGAGCTCATACATAGAAGTACAACTCGTTATAGAAGATCTTATAGAATAATAAACATCTGATCTGAAAATTTTAATTTGGTTCTGTGATTTCACTGACTATTTTAGGGGTTTACAAATCCCCAAGTCCCCAAGATTGGAAAACATTGGACATGGCCCCAAATAGTGAATTAAATCAATGTGCTACATCGGTTTCCCCTTTTCTGAAATTTGGAAGTTCTGTTTTTAAACCTGTAACAATTTCCCTATTTGGGGAGGCACAGCCCACATGGGGGGGTTGCTGCCATTGTTGTTTACTGTTTACTGTACTAGACAATATATGATTATGAAAACACTGATTAATTTTACACCATATTTGGATCTTTATATCCATAGTTGAGGTCGGAAAAACATGTGCTCATTAATCTTCTTAGCAGCTGAATCTGCAACTTTCAAATTTTAGGACAGAACCTTTGTTTTGATAAGGAAAAGCAGTTCCTTGTTCTGGGTTTGGATAGAATAGAAACAAATTCTAATTTGCAATTTTCACTACTCGACATATTAGCTGATAAATTTAAAATGCATGCTAACTAGTCAAATCTTATTGCTCACAAAATGACAAAAGTAGACCTGGATAAAATCAACTCAATCAACTTCTTAATCATTAGACTCATGGCCCCTTCTGTTTTGCGAGAGTAACACTATGTGAATAAGTGCAAATATGACTTGGAATGTGATCTTGATTGTGACAATACATCAAGATTTCCACCTATGCTATATGATTTGATAAGCTATTTAATAATTTGGAAGAATGTTCTACAAATTGATAAAATACAGGAAAATACAAGAATTTATTAAATCAAACATTGTAAAATACAGGAAAATTAATACCAAGACATGCTTAAGTTCTATTTTCTTGCAGTTTATTGAATGAAACTATTGAATGATAAGCTTTTATAGAATCTATTCCAATAACTAAGTGCGACTGGTACATTGGATAAAAGATACGAAAGCAAGCAAGACAAATAGGGAGAGGAGCTAAGCTTAGATCTATCGTTGCATTATGACTGGGTTTAGAAAAATTACTTTGAAATTATATTTTCATGACAGTTTGAAATTAAAAATGTTGTTTGAAGACTTACCACTCAAAATGTATTGGCGCGTTGAACCTCGACCGGATGCCCAGCAATCGCCCGGAAATCGCCCAGCGCAGCAGAATCTTGACCTGCAAACAGACGCGCGAAAAAACCTCGCCCAGCGAAAAGACCTCGACCTGCAAACAGACGCGTGAACCTCACCCAGCGCGCGGAAAACAAACAGACGCGCGAAAAAGATCAAAACAGTAAACTGACAACCTTCGCGGGCGATTTATTTATAAAAACGGAGTTCGGCCGAACTTAAAAGTTCGGCCGAACTATGGTTGACCCACAGTCCCACCACCTTCAATCTGAGTTCGAAGTCAACCATCACACTGTTTGTTTTCCAAACCTCCGTGCACTTCACATCGTTAAAGGTCAATATAACCATTCCTATAGTTCTGCCACGAATTTATCAAATAGTTCGGCTTAATCCATTACAAATTTCTACTAACTTATAAAAGCAATCTGAGGAAGCCACGCTCGCTTTTCAAAATTTGAATATCTCTATCATTGTACAAAGTAAATCTAAATACAAAGTCGCTTCTTTAAATGTTTTATATAAATAAAATCAATAATGTTATTTTATTAAACCACATTTTTTTATATAAATTATATAATTTATACTATTTTTAATCAGTTGAGTTAAAAACTTTTCAAAAATTGGTTAACGATTGAAGATTCATTTGCTCTGGGCAGGGTGAAACTCTAGAATTATAAGCTTCGGGCAATGTGGAGGTGTGAAATTTGTTTTTTAAAAGAAAAATCAACAATGGAACAATCTTCCATCAGTTAAAAACAAAAGTGTGTTATATTTGCAAAATTTCTCTTCCATGGAGTCTAATTCCAGTGGAGAAAAATCACTGAAAAAAAAAGAAACAGTGAGGTATACTAAGTCCAGCCAACAAGCTAAGAGTAACAAAAAAACAGAGCAATGTCCAACCTAGATCTGGAAAAGGAACATCAAAGATGTCAACAAAAGCATATGCAAAAATAGGGGACTCCATTATAGTCTCACTGTCTGATAGTAGAGTTCAGGAGTCTCCTGCAAATTACAAAATGGAAAAAAGCTTAAATAAAAAAACAGAGTCGCTAGAGAAATAATGTCCCAAAACTATTGATTGATCCATTGACTAGCAACTGGAACTGAATTTGCTCGAGAAACACAAAAGATCCTCTTTTGGACAACAGATATGCAAAGGCATTATGTTCACGAAAAATGTGGTAGAAAGAAATAGATGTGAAGGAGGTCTTCAATAAATCGAATTTCTCCAACCAATGGAATAAAGCAGGCACCTCTAGAGAGGCATTAGCATTTTCCCAATCTATCACGATCTTCGAGTTTCTTGCTATCATAATATCATCCACAATTATCCAAGAAGCTTATCTTAATACCCAAAGAGCCAACACCTCTGCTCTTACATTGTTGCCAAAACCCCCTAACCAGTGGAAGTGGTAGGCCATTAAAAGATTGATAGTGACGATAGCTCCACATCCACATAGACATTAGCAGAGGCACCATCGAAATAGCCAACAGAAAGATATTATCAAGCTTCTAATGAGTCCATCGGCCCCAGTGGAGAATGGGTTTGCAAGGACCGATTTCAACAAAGTAAACCACGATTTTCATGTGATGGATCTGAAATCTGGGGCTTATTGAAGACCTATCCACTAGTGGGGTGATCCCGAGTGTATTGGAGACCGATGATTAGTCTGCTTAGATGCAGATCTACACAGAGGACAACACCCAAGAGCATGGAATACTCTTTTTGCTAAATTCTCCCAGGTAAGAATGCAGTTATGGATAGAAATCCAAGCAAAGCACTTCAGCTTGGTAGGAGCTTTCCACATCTACATTTTAGCCAGCCAGTGAATATGAGGGCCCTGCCTCTGCATGTTGTATATGTACATGTATGTTTCCTTGGCAGATATTTCTCCTCCATAGGAAAGACTGACCACCCCAAGACATTTTATTTTCCCTCTCAGACAAGGCAATCCCAATATGGTAGAGATGATTTCCATAAATTTACCATTTCCGTTCGGCCTTGAGTTCTAGGGGAAGATCCAAGTTCTCAGTGTGAGGGCAACTGGTATGGAAATGGCATTACGTTGGCGATCGATATTAGGCAGAGTGAACATCCCGCGCCCATGAAGAAATTCAATGAATTATTGATTCAAAGTCACATTCTCTTCCAATAATATTATAGTAACCCGTGAGCCCACATTATCCATAACAGTATAACAATTATCTTCATCTTCACTCCTGTTTGATTCTAAAAACTTTTAAAAACAAAGAAACAAATTTATACGATTCAAATTTAACCCCACAGATCATAGACGTAATTGTTGCACTTTAGTGACTAGAAACCTGAAACACTTGAGATTGCTAGAGCGAATGAGGCTTCGTCATGAGATCAGAATTGGAGTTGTCTCTACCATAATTTTACTTGCATGATATCTTTTTAATTAGTGAGAATTGTTTTAAGAAATTTAATGTTTAGAGTGTTTGAATTGTTTTTTAGGGTGGAAATAGATTCAACATCATATAAAAATTAAGGAGACATCCAAAATCCTGAAGCTTTACAATTATAACTTGAATTTATAAAAAAATATGTCATATTTTTTCAAAATCATGTTGGAATTATGGTGGAATTTTCAAAAAATCATCTTTAGGAACCATAAAACCTGACCAACTTTGAAATTTCAAAACAAAACCATTCATAAAATTTTACTATTTACACACCTCCATAACCCATTTTTACCATTTAAAAGAAAAAATTTAGCTGCAAATATTTTAACCATGTTTGACAAAGAGAACACCATGTATCACACAATTTTCCCTCTCAAATTCCATCCTCGGGCTAATATTCAGTGAACTTGTATATAAAAATATTAAATTGGGAAAGTAAAAGTAGAAGAATATTAAATATAAAAGTTTAAAAGAGTGGTTAGTAGCACAATCATGACCAATACACAAAGAATCTTAAATTGGGGAAGTAAAATTGTAAGGACGAGGATTTTAAAATTGGTATCGTTAAAATAGCAATTAGTTGGAAAGACGTGACCAACACAGGAATATTAAATTGGGAAAGTTATGCAAAAGTAAAAGTAGTTGTGAGCGTGTTAAGGTATGTTGAGGTCTCAAAATTCGCTACAACAACATGGGGGATGACTACCCGGTCCGGACCTTCAAGCAGTTCCTTTTCCGTTTGGAATGGTGGCTCTGACTGGTTTAACTAGGTCCAGTTACCTTCTCTCAATTGCCATTGGCTTAAAATATGAATTTTTTCTACCAATGGGAAAGAGACATCAAATCATTTATCTTGCTGATCGGGCAAGAAAGTGATCCTTAAGCTAATTTGGGCTTAGCCAGGCCACAACTAAAGTTTTGCCTCTTTGGTAAGAGGACTTTTTAAGGATGTAGAATTTAATCTAAATGAAATATTATTCTAAAATACAAACAAAAGAAAATTATTTTAATTCTATCTCAATTAGGTAGATATAGATCTATTCCAACAGAGAGCAAGATGTTTTAAAATAATTGAGATTTAAATATGTTTGTTTTAAATTAATATCAAGCTAACGAAGTAGTTCAATTAACTGATATTGTGAATACCAAACACATTCTATCTAGAGACCTCTTAACTGAAATAATCAATCAACAACACTCAGGAAGTAGTTTTCAAAATGATATTGATCATTTAATCAATAACTTGAATAATTAAACAATAACATGTGGCAATAGTTCACAACATATCACTATTCAATAAATCAGTTTTATAAGAAATATTTCTGAGTAAATAGTTACTCAGAAATCAGAATTCAACCCATAAGAGTAGAGACAAATAACAACATAAATTGAGGCAAATTACTCATACCGACAAAAGTGCACAAGTGTGCGAGTAAATTGACACATTCCTGTTATCATAAAATGAAACTAGCATTTAAAATAATAGTATTATAAATACCAATTTATTAAGTCCATTTCTCCAGCTCGGGCCTCTAACAGTCTTTTACAATGCATGAACTTTTGCTTTCAAAATCAGAGCTACATTAGTGCAAGACTCTGTTCATTATACATAACTCAGAATGTAAAAGAAAAACCTCAATAATCTTCAGATCTGATATCTTCTCCTCTCACCCTACAACTCTAAATTCTTATTACAGAAGTGCTTTTAGAATTCCAGAATTGCAGAGGAGAGAAGCCCCTATTACATTTTGCAATCTGCTATTTATAATATTTACAAAAGAATTCTTCATAGGAGATTTTGTTGAAGAGTGGTTTTGCTCCATCAATTTTAATTGGTTTGAAATCATTTTCTTCAATTGTTGGAGCCTTCTCATTGATTGAAAGCTTCTTCTTCTCATCTCTTCATCTGTTTTCCTGCAAAAACAAATCAAAACAAAATTAAAATGTAAAAATAAAATCAAAATGCAAAATGAGATTAAAATAAATCCAATTAAAACTTAATTAAATAAATAATTGAAAAATGAAATATAAGCTTTCTTTTGATTTATGTGCTGATATAATTGGCCAAGGATATCATTGACGAATGGCTCTGCATTTAGAAGAAGTTGTAGCAATTTAAAATGCAAAAGATAAAATTCAGAAAATTAGTTTTGTTTTACAAATTCAGAGCTTGATCTTTCGCTGAATTTTAGACCCAATAAATGATCAATTCTAGAGATGAAACCTCTTCAAGAATAATCTCCATCATTTTATCTTTCTAATGAGCTGTCCTGAGCCTCAGTTGGCCAAGTAAAACTCCATTTATGAGCCTTTAAAGTTGGTATATTAAAATTGCTATAAATCTAGAATTTTTGTTGCTTGGGCTAAAAAAATCAAAATTTTAAATTAAATTCTAATCCTAAATTACATTATGATAATTAATTAATTAATTCTAATTAATTGCAATTATATTATTCATCTAACTTAGCTATAATTTAATTCTAAATTAAGTTATAATTATCTATTAATTAATTTATAATTACATTATTAATTTTAATAAAAACTAATTAAAAAATACAATTAAACTAATTAAAGAAAATGATTTATTGATTAATTAAAATATTAAAATATTATATTAATATTATAATTTAAATTATATTAAAATATAATATTATATAAGATAATTTATTTTAATTAATAATACAAATAATATAAAAAATGCACACCATGTGAGAGAGAGAGAGGAGGAGAGGAGGGATAAGACTGAAGATAGCGGAGGGACAACAGTAAAAGTAAGTGACGCGGCAAGCAGGGGTCAATCGCAAATCACATTTTAAAGGCTTATCGCAAATCGCACTTGGAGACGGTTAGCGATAAATGTTTCGCAACAAACCCATAAGATATGCGATGTGCGATGGGAGTGATATGTCGGTACGTAGGTAAGGGTCACACATGATATCGCATTAGCATTTCAGAAGGATAGCACATGAATGTGTTGACGATTTTTTGTGATCGTCGAGATGCGAAAAGGTAAAGGGTCCTACCAAAGGTTTTAAGGAGCGGTTTGATTTGTGGCGAAGCTATAACATTGAAATTTCAAAAGTTAAAATAAGTGGGTTTTTGGGATTAAATGGGATTTAAAGCATTAAACTATGGGTTTTAAATATAGTTTAAATTATGAAGTGTTTAGATATTGGAAAAAAAATGTGAAAAATAATAAAAATGAAGTGAGGTCAATATTTACAATAAATGGCTATTTTAACTACAAGAAATAAAATATTGGTACACTTTATGCATGTTTTTAAACCCAAGTAAGAAAATGATCAAAACTTCAAAGGAGTGTCATTTACAAACCATTTTACCAAATGAAGTGAAACAAGCATCGTTGGAAAACTTATGAAAAATCAGATTCAATGAAACAATCAAAATAGAAATCTGACAAAAATGAAAAATGACAAAATTACAAAATAATTAACTTAATCAAAATCCTTAAAGGTGTTTAGCCAAAAATTTTGTAGAAAGGGTCCCCATTATTTGAAGTACATAAGTAAAAAATGGGGGGTTGTGTTTTACCACAACAATGGCGACATGCGGGAGAAGAACCAGTTATCTCTGATTAAAGATAATGTACTCAAATTTACCCAAAGGTTAAAAATAATGGAAATCACGAAATTGTCTAACAGTAAAACATTTCCATAGGTTCCACATAAATAGATTAAGAAATATGAGTTTGTAAAGATAAGTATTTAAAACAAACTCGAGTAAAAGTGATGAATCCAAATTTGGGGAAATTTATTTTTTAAATTTTCCTCATGTGAAAAATAGAAGAAGGTAGAGATAGGAATTTTTGATAAAGCATATATCCATTTTAAGATTGTCTCTGACATCACTTCACTGCCAGCAAGCGTCCATAGCCCCGACGGGCTTACTTGTATTTCCAATGCTTCCTCTTTTTATCACTCTTTTGATAAGCGTTTTTGCAAGCTTTTTATTTATGATATATTTGAGTGAAAGCGGTGGGATGGTAATAGAGATTTTATGTTTAATAGACATAGTACTTTCATAATGTTTGCTTCAAATTCTTTCCCTGAAACTATCAATCAGAGGATTTTTATATGGAGGGGTTGGAGGGATTCATTGAATTAAACTCAAATCAATGCTTTTCTTGAAAAAGTAAACTCAATCACTTAGAAAGGATGTGTGTTCCTCCATGGAAAATATTTTAAAGCAAGATGGCTTTGTTGTTCCATAAAGATATGCCTTTAATGATAAATGGAATTCACTTAAATGGATAGAGTAAAATATTTTCCATGTATGTCAACAACTGTAAGGTAAGAAAAATTCCTTTCACATAAATCATGACAAATTCATCAAAATCAAATCAAAACTGAGAATAAATAAATAAATTCATAATCTAAAGTAAGAAAAGAAATCAACAAATAAAAATGAAGAAAGAAAAAATTGAAAGAAAAAACAAAATTTAAAAGCTAAACTCTAACAAGATTGCTTATATGAATTTCTCAACAAAGTATTATAAAAGAAAATAAGTATATGTACGTTCATTCCTATGTTGAGATTTTAAAATTTTTATCTTGCAGAGTTATATAAGAATAAGGCTCTCAAAATGTAGAAGGTGGATAGTAGTTATGATAGATAATATGTTGAATGAGAAGTTTTTGTCTGTTGCAAATTTTCTTTTTCAAGGCAAAACCTGCATAAAAGCATCTTAACTATTTTCTAATAAAATTAATGCTTTAAAGAAACAGACTAAAGGTACAGAAACTCCCCAGTCTAGCTAATTCGATGAGGATCATTACTACTTCTCTCAAGAATCTCAAAGAGCAAAAAAAAAAATTTAAAACTAATCTGGTAGAGGTGCGAATGATTCATGAATACTTGTAGAAACAGAGTTCAAGATCAGCAAAGACTACAACAAAAATGAGGAAATGTAAATAAATGAAAGTGGGCACATGAAACTTACCATTGAAGAACCACATTTAATCTTACCTGAGAAAGATTATTTTCTCCAATGCAAGTTAAATTATTTCGTTAATTAGAATTAAAAGCATGAAGAAATTTTATTGATCCAAAATCATTATTTATTAAATCTGAAGTAAAACAAGCAGTTAACTAAAAGAAAGCAATGTTTCATGTTCAAAGAATCAGAAATAAATTGAATCCATCAAAAATAAGAATGAAGTTATGCTTCTTTATGAATTGTAGCGATGAATGTTCTTTTTTCTTCATTCATTTTGAATTTATATCAGCCCCAAAGTATTGAAATTAATTCAAAATCCTAAAAAAATGTAATAGTTATATAAAAAGGATTTGAATCTCTATATGATAAGTATGGAGAAAAGTTCAAAATAAAAGAAAATTAAAAATATGAATTAATCATCGGCACATTACCATGCTGAGTTTTTCACAGTGCGAGATTCTTTGCCATACATAATTTAAAAACTGTGACTTCCATCTTTGCCAATATGCAATTGAATTTTTTATAATAATTAAAAGAAAATGGTGGAAATTCAAATATCGAAGTTTATCACATCAAAAGATCTTGAAGAAAAAGCTTCATTTGAGTTTAGCAATGCGATATAATTATTGTGATGACAATGTTGCAAGATGAGCATGTGCGATGAGAAACTGCGAAGGGATGCATTAGGGGAATTTTGAGGTCTAAAATAAGCCTCCTAAGGAAATAATAAAATAATAGCTAAACCAATAAAATAATATTTATAATTTTTCAATTCACTTTTTGCACCACAATCCATGTAACCATAGTTAAATTCAATTCAAAATTTGTACCAAAATAAAATTAATAAAAAAATGGTATTGATGTGACTATAAATAAGAATGAGTTTTTCAAGAAAAATTCTTTATCATTGAACAACTAATGCATTTGTCCTTTGTACTTAAATAACTTAAAATAAAATATAAATATAAATTTATAAATTCTTAATTATATTATATGCTATTAATTAAAATTTATATTATTTAAATTGTATAATAACATGTAATTAATATACTATATAAAAATAATATAATATAATATATTATAATAAATGTATAGGGATATGCATTGTTTCTTTCAAGAAATATGAAATGACAATAATATATTTTTATTCAAAAAGTGTGAAATGACATTTATTATGAGTATTTTACTTTGACTTTAAAAGTACTTAGAGCACTACCATGGTTAACCATGAGTTTTTATCCACCATTGAGAATGTGACAAGTAAGTACATTTAACTCAAGCAATGCCACCTCAACCATTAGGGATGATGTCATCCCCCAAAATGTGATTGGTTCTCATAAAGTGAATTTTTATTGTACATTTTCCTTAAGAGTCCCATTTTAGACCTCAAAATTCCCCTAATGAATGCGATATCAGAGAATAATCATATCGGAAGATTAAATCTTATGAATGAAATGAAATGCCGATATAATTCTTGCGATAATGAAAATGCGGTAGATGACTAATGCAACGTGACTACAAATATCAGAATATATGCGCAAAATATTGGTTTTACAGCCCACAGAAACGGTGACCAATTACACACATTTGCACTTCGCATCTTTTATAATTTACCTTCCTGCAGATTTCAAAACTTGACTCTTTTTCAATTTTGTGATTTTGCGATTTCGCAATTCGTAGCGAACTCCACATTGCTCGTTGCAAATTTTATCGTTTAATCATATTACTTATCTTGTGCGATATGCGATATGTGTATCATCGCATCGTAATCTCCTTACCTTGTCATTTATCGCATCGCAACTAATATAATTTAACGAGTGAGGTTTTTTAACAATAACCACTAAAATTTCTAATATGTGAAATGAATTTTGTTGATGTGCAGATGTGCGATGAAGAATGGATCTGATGTTTTTATTATATGAATTTTAATTTCATATTGGATCCGGGACATCGGAATTTTTAAATATATGTCTCTACCAAATTTGTGATTTATAAACGGATGCGATATCTGTACATAAAGAAGATTTAAATGTCATATCAGGTCTGGGTTATATGAACATCCTAATTTTGACAAAGTAATTTTATCGCAAAAATGAGTGAGAGTATTGAAATTGATTCAGAAAATATGCATCGAAGGTTTCCTATCGAGAATTGTTAAGAGTTGCCTCTGATCAAATGTTGTGATACAGATAATGTGATATCAGACGGAGAAATCATCGGAGATTGGAGGGAATGAGAATATCAGGAGGTCGGATATATTTAGTGTATGCTCATTTTAGAGCCTTCGATATGAGATTTGCGATATATAATGAGCCATATGTAGGGTCGATTATCTTTTTAAAGTATTGAATTCAAAAAGAAAGTTAGTGATTTAATTTTGTTTTAAAATAAACAACCCTTTAATATTTTAATAATTGCCAGAATATCTGATTGGAAAGTAATTTTGCCAGATCTTCCTTATGAAGAGAGTTTGTGAAATATAATGATATGATATGTTTCTTCCGACAATTCATTATGTCTTATCAGGATTTCAATATAAGCAAAATTTAGATACTCTTCAAATTTCAAACAAAATCATAAATACTTCCTTGAACATGTTGCGGATTTTGGAAACAAGGGTTGGTTGTTTGCTTATCTCAGATTTGCATAATCAAGTTAATGAAGATCTGCACACAAAACAAAATAGAAATAAGAAACAACTTTTGAAAGAAAAATAAATAATAAATGATGATGAACCTGTAAACACATAGCTGAAAGAATTTTGATTGTAAGTTTATCTCCTGAATCTTCAAGCTCTCCCAAATTTTCTAAAAATTTGCATAAGTTCAACATCACCTTCTTATTTTAATCTAAAATGCTAAGTAATGAATTTTTTTTTTTAAATTGCATCATTTCCAAAATTTCATCAGAAGACAAGAGTTGTAAAAATGAGTTCTTAGAATTACTTGTGAATCAAAAATTGTCAAGTGGTAGAAAATTCTTGGAATTTCTTCATGTATGATCAATGTTATGAATTTTGAAAACAAAGAAAGTTGAAGGCTTGACAAATAAGTATGATTAGATAATTCAAGAGCTTCTAAAATTCTCTATGCTTCTTTTCTATAATTGAAATGGGATGCCCAAAAGAAATTGAATTCATTACTTGTTTTATTGAAAATCTGAAATAATGAAATAAATGCAAACAGAAAAGAAAATTAATCTATTCCTATTTCTAACTTAATGAAGGAAAAATGACTAAGTATAGTCATACTTCCAATGTAACCATATAAGCATTTTAATTCATGCATGTATGTACATGTCAAACATTAGTAAAAATACAAATATAATTAAACTACGAAAACTAAATCTGAAATAAGAATGTATATTTATTGTTAGCAGTTTATTCACCATTACCTTCTCTTAAAATTTCCTTTCAAGCTGAATTTTAATTGGATCAATGAAATCTGAATGGATTTCCATTATTGAGTAGGAGAGGTTTAACAGAGAAGATGGCAGGCTAGGTTGTAAAAATGATCTTTCAGAAACAATAGCCTGTGTGATTTTGTTAGTGTTATGATTAAGTGCTAAATTATTAACGATCTTCTGTGAAGGAAAACTTTCCAAATGTCTTACAAATTGATCAATGAAAAATGGATGGAAGTCAAATAAATCCAACAGAAGATTATTAATTGAATTAGATCGCTAGTCATAAAGTGAAAATACACTCTTTTTTTGGCATTGTTCTTGAGAAGTAAGAAGTAATTGATAAGAAATGAGCATCAATTGAAATTGAAAGTTTAATAATTCTTGATGTTCACAACTATAATTTGAAACTTCATTTTTCCATTGAGATAATGCATTAATTGAGTGTTCAAAATTGAACTGCTCAATATGGCAGCACAAAGTATCTAAAAATTTTGGACTAAAAAAAAAAAATCTGAAGTTAAAAATAAATTTTGAAATAATAACAAAATCGAATGATAGTTTACACTAATGTTACAATTATTGTTACAACACAATTGGGAGTGACTTAAAGTAATTTCATCTTCACAAGAATTGGGCAGAATAATGCAATTAAAATGATTGTTGATACCCACTTGTGAATTAGATAGAATGATATGACTCTGAATAGGAATTTGAGCTTGATCATCATATAAATCATAGATTGGAATCGTTTATTGAATGCTGAAACCATAAGTATGATTATTTGTTTGGAAATGAGAATTATTTAGAACAATTTCTAAATTAGATTGTTCTTCATTTTTACATGTGATTAGACTTAGATCACGAGGATTCAATTGTAAAGAAGACAAATCAATATCCTCAATGTCAAAGTAGCTATCATAAATGACTTAAAGACATTCATTAAAATTCCCTTCGATCTTATTCAATGTATCAAAACAAGAAGAAATATTAAGCTCATGTTCATTAATGCCAGAAGAATGATCATTAATTAATTCTCTATCTTGATAAAAACTAATTGGCAATTCATTTAGATTAGCCTCTCTATTTTCTGAAATATCTTTAATGTGAAGAGAGGTTAAATTACTATTAGAAAAATTATCAGGATAAAGAGAAAATATGAATCCGAAACAATGCATTTAAAAATGTCTCTATTTGAAAACTCTTTTGCATTTTCTTCATTGAAAATTTCAGATTTAAGATCATTTACTTGGCTATTTATGATTTCTTGAAGAATGTTGCTTTGTTGTTCTGAATTTGGAATCTGTTCATTGTAAGAGAATTCAAAATTTTTTATAGCAGATTGTGTATTATTAGAAACTTTAACCATTGTTGGTACTTGCCGGATTATGATCTGATTTTTTGCTTCTAATGCATACTGATTTTCATATTTCAAAGCGATATCTTCTTTAATACTGCTACTAAAATTTTCTTGCAATTGATCAGTGAAATTTTCCAAACTTTGTGACTGAGATTCATGGACATGTGAAGGTGCACCTTGATCTTTATCAACACTGTAGGAAGTGTACAGTAATTGAATGAGTTAATTATACACAATAAAGGTCTCTTCATCATCATTTGTTTGTACCTCCATATTGGAATTTTTACTTATGTCAATGAAATTAAAAGGAAATTGATCAAAGTTTGAAATAATTTCATATGGGTTATGAATCGAAGGAAGAGAGAAAATATGTTCAAACCAATCTAATAATTTTTTTTTCAAAGGTTTATCTTCAATTTTAAATTTTAAACAATTTAAACGAAATCTGATGGTAAAATCAATTAAAGACTCACCTTCAAACGTTTGTAGATCCTCAAAATCGTTACATACTTGTTTGTAAATATATCCATCACAGTTACAAAGGAATATTGTAATAAATTTTTCCCAAGTGTGGATTGAGGCAACTAGAAGTGATTTACACCAGTTTCTGGCTTTTGCCAAGAATGTAAGAGTAATAATCCTACATAAAATACCTTCATCAATTTCATGAAAAGTAGAATTTGAAAATTTTTGAATGAATTGTAAAGCATGATTAAATGCGGAAGTATTCCTCTTACCATTAAACTTTACCTGAGACAAGTGTCTTACTATTTCTGGTGGAGTATTGGAAGATGCTCGTCCAGAAATACAACTCCAAATTGGAAGTTTTAAAGGAGCCATTGTAATAAAAATAAAATATTAGAATACAAAGACTCCAAAGGAAAACAAGTCTCAGGCCCTCCTTCTAATGCCAAAATGTTGAGGCTTCAAAATTCGCTGCAACAACATGGGGGATGACTACTTGGTCCGGACCTTCAAGCAATTCATTTTTCATTTGGAATGGTGGCTCCGACTAGTTTAACTAGGTCCAGTTACCTTCTCTCAATCATCATTGGCTTAAAATATGACTTTTGTCTACCAATGGGAAAGAGACATCAAATCATTTCTCTTGTTGATCGGGCAAGAAAGTGATCCTTAGGCTAATTTGGGCTTAACCAGGCCACAAATAAAATTTTGCCTCTTTGGGAAGAGGACTTTTTAAGGATGTAGAATTTAATCTAATGCAATATTAGTCTAAAATGCAAGCAACATAAAACTATTTTAATCCTATCTCAATTAGGTAGATATAGATGTATCCCAACAGAGAGTAAGATGTTTTAAAATAATTGAGATTTAAATATGTTTGTTTTAAATTAATATCAAGCTAACGAAATAGTTCGATTAACTGATATTGTGAATACCAAACACATTCTATCTAGAAACCTCTTAATTGAAATAATCAATCAACAACACTCAGGAAGTAGTTCTCAAAATGATATTGATCATTTAATCAATAACTTGAATAATTAAACAATAACATGTGGCAATAGTTCACAACATATCACTATTCAATAAATCAGTTTTATAAGACAAATTTCTGAGTAAATAGTTACTCAGAAATCAGAATTCAACCCATAAAAGTAGAGACAAATAACAACATAAATTGAGGCAAATTACTCATACCGACAAAAGTACACAAGTATGCGAGTAAATTGACACATTCCTGTTATCATAAAATGAAACCAGCATTTAAAATAATAGTATTATAAATACGGATTAATTAAGTCCATTTCTCCAGCTCCGGTCTCTAACAGTCTTTTACAATGCATGAACTTATGCTTTCAAAATCAGAGCTACATTAGTGCAAGACTATGTTCATTATACATAACTCAGAATGTAAAAGAAAAACCTCAATAATCTCCAGATTTTAGATTCCTCTCCTCTCACCCTATAACTCTAAATTCCTATTACAAAAGTGCTTTTAGAATTCCAGAATTGCAAAGGAAAGAAGCCCCTATTACATTTTGCAATCTACTATTTATAATATTTACAAAAGAATTTTTCATAGGAAATTTTATTGAAGAGTGGTTTTGCTCCATCAAATTTCATTGGTTTAAAATCATATTCTTCAATTGTTGGAGCCTTATCATTGATTGAGAGTTTCTTCTTCTCATCTCTTCAACTGTTTTCCTGCAAAAACAAATAAAAAAAAAATTAAAATGTAAAAATAAAATCAAAATGCAAAAAGAAATTAAAATAAATCCAATCAAAACTTAATTAAATAAATAATTGAAAAATAAAATATAAGCTTTCTTTTGATTTATGTGCTGATATAATTGGCCAAGGATATCATTGACGAATGGCTCTGCATTTAGAAGAAGTTGTAGCAATTTAAAATGCAAAAGATAAAATTCAGAAAATTAGTTTTGTTTTAAAAATTCGGAGCTTGATCGTTTTTTAAATTTTAGACCCAATAAATGATCAAATCTCGAAATGAAACATCTTCAAGAATAATCTCCATCATTTTATCTTTGCAATGAACTATCTTGGGCCTCATTTGGCCAAGTAAAACTCCATTTATGAGCCTCTAAAGTTGGTATGTTAAAATTGCCAAAAATCTAAAATTTTTGTTGTTTGGGCTAAAAAATCAAAATTTTAAATTAAATTCTAATCCTAAATTAGATTATGATATTTAATTAATTAATTCTAATTAATTGTAATTATATTATTCATCTAACTTAGTTATAATCTAATTCTAAATTAAGTTATAATTATATATTAATTAATTTATAATTACATTATTAATTTTAATAAAAACTAATTGAAAAATACAATTAAACTAATTAAAGAAAATGATTTATTGATTAATTAAAATATTAAAATATTATAATTTAAATTATATTAAAATTATAATTAAAATATAATATTATATAATATAATTTATTTTAATTAATAATTCAAATAATATAAAAAATGCACACCACATGAGAGAGAGAGAGGAGGAGAGGAGGGATAAGATTGAAGATAGCGGAGGGATGGCGGTAAAAGTAAGTGATGCAGAAAGAAGGGGTTAATCACAAATCACATTTTAAAGGGTTATCGCAAATTGCATTTGGAGACGGTTAGCGATAAATGTTTCGCAACAAAACCATAAGATATGCGATGTGCGATGGGAGTGATATGGCGGTAGGCAGGTAAGGGTCCCACATGATATCGCATCGGCATTTCAGAAGGATAGCACATGAATGTGTTGACGATTTTTTGCGATGGCCAATATGCGAAAAGGTAAGGGGTCCTACCAAAGGTTTTAAGGAGCGGTTTGATTTGTGGCGGAGCTATAACATTGAAATTTCAGAAGTTAAAATAAGTGGGTTTTGGGGATTAAATGTGATTTAAAGCATTAAACTATGGGTTTTAAATATAGTTTAACTTATGAAGTGTTTGGATATTGGAAAAAAAAAGGTGAAAAATAATAAAAATGAAGTGAGGTCAATATTTACAATAAATGACTATTTTAACTACAAGAATTAAAATATTAGTACACTTTATACATGTTTTTATACTCAAGCATGAAAATGATCAAAACTTCAAAGGAGTGTCATTTACAAACCGTTTGACCAAATGAAGTGAAATAAGTATCGTTGGAAAACTTGTGAAAAATCAGATTCAATGAAACAATCAAAATAGAAATTCGATCAAAATGAAAAATTACAAAATTACAAAATAATTCCTTAAAGGTGTTTAGCCAAAAATTTTGTAGAAAGGGTCCCCATTATTTGAAGTACATAAGTAAAAAATGAGGGGTTGTGTTTTACCACAACAGGGTCCTATAATAATAGGGATCATAATTTTGAATTGACTATGTTAAAGTCTTGTAAAATTGTACATACTTTTGCTTTCTGCGAATGTTTTCCCATATTAAAAAATGAAAAGAGGGCATGTCCTAAAAGAAAAAATAAAGGACTAAAAGAAAAATATCAAAAAATAATATAAAGTATGAACCCCACAAAAAAGAAACAAAAATAGATCTTGAAAGTGTTGCACGTTCAAATGCCACTACTCTTAGTTTACTTTATGCAAATAAAATTGTGTGCAGCTTGTCCAAAATGCCACAATTCATGATGATCATACAGTGTAATATTGATTATTTCATGCTTTTAAATTTTATGTCATGATAGTTAGTGAATAAATATCTTGCCAAACCATTTAATCTTGACAGATCAATAGTTAGGTAGAGAATAAAAATGAGCTCATCAGTTTAATCTGAGCCATTAAAAGTTATAAGGTTAGAAATAGGTTAGTTTTCTTATCAAAATAAAATAAAAGGGTCAGCAAGCTCAAATGCACCCAATAAATGAAGTATAAAATTTTAGGGTAAATAAAGTGTAGGTAGATTACTTTCACAAGTCATGGAAATCATCAATTGGTTTATCTCATATCACTAATATCCTCCTATATCCCCTTCCCCTTGTAAAATATCCCTTTCCCCTTCCTAAAACCTTTTTCCCTAACTAAAAACCCCTTTTCCATAGTTAAAAAATGCATTTTCCTTTAAAAAATAACTTCCCCTTTTACTAATTCCCTTTTTCCAATTAAAACATGCAAAAACCCACTTTTTACATAGTTTTAACTATTTAAAAAATATATCAGGACCCACTGTAAAAATCCCTCCCCGATATCATTTTAACCTATCCCTAGTATATTTCTAACATCCTGCCTATAGTTTATATGTTATTTTATATATACCCACGCTTTACATATTTCATTAACCCCTCGACTACATGCTAACCCCTCCACTATATTACCCACTCCCACTATATTATCTCGGGTCCCACTTTTAATTAATCCTGCATATATATATCTCGATCCCTTTTTATATTAAACCTTCGCATATATCACCCTGCATATACAAACCTGAGTCTCACCTATCAAAACACCCCAATTCACCCATCTACCCAATCATGATTCATCAGATCCAACGACCAATAAGAGGTTTTGCACCCCTAACAGTCCAAAGTTTAAAGCCGAAAAGGGGGGGAGGGGGGGGGGGGGGGGAGGGCGAAATGGGTGGTTTTGCAACCCCCAGTGCTGAAACCACCAATAAGCTTTTCATCATGCGATAACCCGCCATACCACCTTTTCGCTATGCGATAAAACCACCACTGATGTTTGAATTCAACCCCATGCCAATGAGATTAACCACCTCTGGTTAAAAGCAATAAAACCCACCCTTTACCGTTAGTTGTCTATTTTTTGTTGAAAATTGCGAAAAAGAAGCCTTTGTCGACCCAGTTAAAGCTTTGCAGACCGGAATTAAAGCCTACTGTGGCCAAAACCCCTTCTACAAACCGAATTAAAACTTTTCCATGTAATCCTAAGCCTGCAGAAGCCATTATTTAAGCACATAAAAGTAATAATTGATAAAATAAACGAATTAATGGCGTCCCAAAGAATTTTGTCGATTAACCATCTGCAACCACATGTGGTAGTTGTTGACCACACACCTCTTGCTGATAAAGACTTCAAAATCAGTGATACAGTCACTGATTTTAACCTTCTAGAGCTCCACTGCTGGAGCCATGATAAATTCATAGACCAGGCTGATAATATGCACCTTTGGGATTCAAACCTACCTAGGTGCATCTTCTAATAGACCTTTCAATTCCCTGAAATCATCAGACTCTGCCAAATTAATTATTTTCCTAATGAAAGAGCTCTAGTAACCCCAAGCCAAGAGATTTTATTCACAATCACTGCAAAATCCATAAATCAGTTGTTACAGACCCAACCCAAGCCTCATGAAGCCCCATTATCTATTGAAATCCTCACTAAACTATACCTGAAGCTGGACTTTCCCAAGAGGTTCCAAATATTCCAAACCTTCATTCCTCCATCAGTAGAAACCCCAAAGAGTAACCCTCCATACTCAGCTTCCATTTTTTCAGAGAGAACCAGACAAATTGTCACAATGCTCTCATGAATTTTAGGGTACTTTACTGATGGATATGTAGATGCTCCTATCCTAGGTTTCTGTCCATATTCTGCCCAGGACACCCTCCAACTTCAACATTTAACTTTTCTCAATATTTATCAGATGCAATTCATGAGAAATTGGTTAAATTACCAGAGGAAAGAGTATTTAAATACTCTTCAGTTTTTTTCCATATGTTCTTATAGTTCCAATCAGAAAGGTTTGCAGTTAGCCTCCAAAAATTGGACACAGTGGATAACCCCCAATCTGTAGTCTTCTGGACATCCTTGATCAGAAAGGATTCCATAGAATTAAACTACAAAGACTTCATTGATTCATTTTTTTATCTAGTTGTCAACATGCTAAGTAGTAGCATTCAACCTAGAGTCAGTGAATAGATAAAGAAAGTGTTGCAATTGTCATAACAAAGTAGGACATGAGACTGGTATTTATACCAGAACCATACTAAAATTAGGGTGTATAGATGCCATCTTACCCCATACAAACTTCCCAAATACCTCACAATGAGGTTATTTGAATTGAAATACATCAGATAGATCCTAAACTCAGATGAAGTTAATTTTCTGTGAGCAAAGAAGAAAACTCAGTTTAATATTAACAACTAGCTTGGTCCTTTCATTTGTAAAAGTAGGAATGCTGGTAAACAAGAAAATAAGTGTTTACAAGATTTCAAGTTCAGTAATAGTTTCAAACGGCAGTATGATCCCTTGGGAGTCATAAGTAAACTAAGAGTCAAATTCAAATTGACCCCTTTTGTTCATGAGTCAAAACCAGATGTTGAAAAGTATTGCAACCAGTTAGAGTGGTTGGAAAATACTTTGCAAGAGGTGGAGAAACAGGATGATACTAGTTCCATCCTGCATACTCTGGCCCTACAAGACAGGAACTCAAAGAGAGCAAGAGAGGAAGGATCCTATTCTACAGAGACTACTACTGAAACCAAATTCAAGATAATGTACAGAAAAAAGGCAAAACTGAATCCAGTGATAGAGCAAGAAGAAATAGTTGACACAGTTGAAATCATTGATATGGATATAGTGGTCAGAGATAATGCACCTCCCACAGTTTCAGAGGAAACACATCCACCATCAACCTCTAGTGCTCAGATCCTTCAGAAACAGCATAGTGCATAGGTTTATTCATCAATCAAATCAATGGATAAAGAGAAAGATATAATGGAGAAGTACAAAGAAATCAAATTGAATAATGAGGCATTGAAAGTTGTAACTTATGCCCAATATTGGAAAAAAACTCCTAGTGACCAGAGCAAGTTACTTTTAGCCTTTGATTACAAGACTAGAAAGATGCAAATGACCTTTTTGCAACGAACAGTGCGGGCTCCAAAATCATCAGCAGACTACAAGAAAACAGACTTTGAAGTTATGGCTAAAGATGTACATCCAATAGATCAGATTGAGTTTCATAAGAAAGCTAGAGAAATGATCTATTCCACTATGACAAACAAGGCTTTAAGTGTCCAAAAACTTCAGAATTCTATAGAGAATATAAGAGCACAGTTAAAACTAGAGAAAGCTTTTTCACAAGTAAAGGAAAATAGGATAAAATCACATGAAAAATTGGTTATGGAGGTTGGATATGATCCAAAGAATATCAAAGTAGCAGAAGAGCTCATCAAGAAGAAAAATGCAGACATAGCTGTATTGAAGAAACCACTAAAGTTACCCACAATTGAACATCCACAAACTAAAGAAGTTTTGGAGAATGAAAGTCAGAAGGATGAAATGATGAATCTCATCATTCATGTTGACAGCTCAACTAAAAGAGATGAAAAATGAAATGGAAAAAATAGTGCAGGAAAAACAAGCCAGCGTGGAAGCAGTTCATGTTAGTGCCATTCCTATAGCTTCTTCATCAGCTCCTACCTACAACAGTATCAGTTATTACAGCAGTCCCAACTACTACAACAGTTCCAGCGACAACATAAATTCCATTTACTACACCAGCAACAACATCATCTCATCCCACTGATGAGGCAAGTAAATTGATTAAGGCAATGCAAGACATGTCAATACAGACTATTGAAATCAATAAGCTTAAGGAAGAAGTGAAAAGTTTAGAAGATGAAAATAAATTGGTTCAAATCATGTATAAATCTGAAACACAGAAATCCAACAGGTTGATTAAAAGAATTCATAAGTTAGAAAAGGAGTTATCACTGAAAGAGCCACTAACCCAAGGAAAGCAACAAGTATGGGCCAATATCATTAACTCTGTTAATGATATTTGGCCTTCTATCCAAGTTATATTTGAGTAGAAAGAATTGATAAAGGAGGCAAGTGATGCAATCCAAAAATTCAAAGAGGAACTTGGAAAGAAACCAGAGGAAGCCACTGAGATTATAAAGTTCCTAATTTCTAAAAAAAAACAGGAATTAGAAGAACTTGGGATAACAGATAGAACAGAAAGCATCTTAGAGGTGAACAAGGTAATTTCTAAGAGAAATTTGATGATACAACTTGAAGACAAATGCCAAACAATGGAGCTTGCAGTAAATAGATTCATGAACAAATTTGATGTTTTGAGGCAGAAAGTTCTGCCTAATCCTTTGGTGATTAATGATAAAATGATGAGACATGAAGACTATGATAAAAAGATTAGGGAAGTAGCCAAAGAGACTTCCAACAATTCAGCAATGGAAGGGGTTCCTACAGGCAAAGTACTCCTTCAGACTTTAGAGAACTTCTTCTTCCTTCAGCATGAGGTGATTCATCTTTTTGTGAATAAGCCTACATTTGCAAAATACACAGAGGCTGATGAGATTTACAGGAGGATGGTAAAGATCAAAATTCCAGATGAAGAAGCCTGGGAAAAATGGTGTGATTTACTGTGACAGGTAAAAGAGAAGTCAGGTTAAAGAGTAAACAGAGAAGGAAGATAAAATAAAGACAGATTAAAGATGAATATATATGAAAGACAGAGTTAAAAGAGAGTTAGATGAAAAGCAGTGTAAAAGACAGTCAACAAATAAAAGGAAACCGGTGTGAAAGCAACAGCCAGAGAGATAAGACATCAAAGTATCAAAGAATCAAACAGCAAACCAAATAAAATAGGGACATCTTGCATTTAGTTAAATAGGTGTCTCTATCTTCTTACATGAAGATATTTTATTTCCCTTGAATAAATCATGGTTAGTTAACAGGATATTTTGTATTAATTTTTGTATAAATACTTCAGCAATTCGAAGTATTGAGTGTGGATTCCTGAACATTTCTATAATTGTACTTGAGCTATTACTTGAGGGTTACTGTATCATTTTCAAGTTGACAGACAAGACTAGTAATAAAGGCATTGCATTACATGATTCATCTGTTGAGCTACTTCAGTGAAGTATATTTCAATTGTTCATTGTTATTTTCTTAAGTATTCCATAAACTTACATGTTTTTTCCAAATTTAAATGTATAACAGGAATATTATTGCAGAATTTGTTTAACTACACTCTATTCTGAATTGTTATTCATTTTAATGTTTTCCTCTGATATCTAGATCTGAGAATCTTTAATTTCTCTCCCATCCCGATTGACCTCTTTCACCTTCTTTCATCATCTGGTTTAAGGAATCCTTAACTGCTCCTTGATCCCGATTTAAAACCACTTCACCATTCAGCCTTTAAAGATCTAATTTTTCTCAGTTACCTTGCCCTATGAACAGTTCCTTTAGAACTTGATTCTGTCATGTTTTCTTGATAAATTGACTACATAGCCCAATGGAAAATACACAGACACCTATCCATCTAAATCAGTAATTCCACCAACAAATCAAAATCAAACCAAATCATTCTTACATAACCAGCCTAATATCAATTAAAACAACAAAGTTAAATCATTAAGAGAGGGCCCTCTCTAAGCATTAGGAAGGCTAGATCCTAATCATCAAAAGTTGTTGATAGTTACCTCTAATATTTCTTTAAACACACAAAACAACCCTTGGAAATTTTGGAGTGATAACATACTGGGGAAATCAGTCCCTAGTTTAAACAGATCTTAAAAGAAACAATTATTTTCATTTTTGTATTAAGATTTGAAAGGGTTGTTAAAAAAATTCTTAAAAGTTAAAATTCTGGCTTCCAAAAGAACATACTATACCAGTGCTCATCCTAATCCACAACCTGCTATAATTGTTGATGATCCTGACAGAATTTTAAGAAAAACTAAAAAAATAGGAAGTCTAGGAAGTAGTAGTCAATTAATCAAAGCAAATTCACTCCCTAAAGAATTATCAAGCTTACAGGATATTCAATTTTATTTATCATTTGAGCATTCTTTATTTAGAACCAAATCTGAAAACTCAATCTATGATATTGTAATAGATCCTGATTTTATTCAATTCATTAAACAAAAGAAGGAAATTATACAACTTGATTTAGAACAACAAGTTCTAAAGAATTTTGATGAACTTGATGTTTTGACCTTAAATTTGATTAAAGATATAGATGAAGCATATTTCCAACAGTCAGTTGAACTTGCTGCCCTAGTTGCTGCTACCCCTAAGCGTTCTACCATTCCTTCAGAGACTGTAAATCCAGCTATATTTAGTACCACCTCATCTATAATATCCACCACTGTTCATTCCACAGAATCATTCATCCCCAAGCTTCCTCTTCAACCTAAAGTTTCATTCTCATCTTCAAGTGTTCCAAGTACATATTCTAGCACTTCAAGCTCATTTCCAAGCACTTCTAGCTCATCTCCAAGCACTTCAATCTCATCTCCAAGCACTACCACTTTACCTCCCAACCAAGCTAGAATATTAGCCATGGTAGCTAGATATGCCCCTTTGGTCTTACCAGCTCAATTACATGCCATGCCACAGGATTACCAAAGTAAAAAATTTCAGTATGATGGTACTGGTCAATATACTGCTCAACAACATGTAAATAAAATGTTTGACTACTTTGAATTACATGAAGTTGATGAAGATGATGTTCAAATGAGATTATTTGCACAAACATTAGCAGGAGATGTTAAAAATTGGTTTACAACTTTTCCTGCTGGTCATATTGCTGATTTAGCTGCTTTCCATATATTGTTTATCAATAGATGGGAAAGAAAGAAAAGCCCTTTACAAATATTATATGAATATGAAAACATTAAAAGAGATTCTAATGAATCAGTTCAGGATTATTGTATTAGGTTTAACACTATTTACAATGCAATTCCTGCAAATATCAAACCTCCACCAGACTTGACCCTAATCAAATTTCTAGATGGTTTTGATATTGATATGTCATATCAATTGAGAGAAAGAAACCTCGAAACATTAGAACAGATGCAAAGTAATGCAGTTAGTATAAAAGCTAACTTATTAGCTAAAAGAGCTAGGATGAGAAATGAAAGAAGGGTGACCATTAAGGATGAACCATCCACATCAGACATTAAGATAGATAGTTTAGCTAAAGGTATGGAAAGAATAAAGGATAGATTAGAAAACATGGAAAGAAAACCTCAGTGGGAAAATCAACAACAAGGTCCTCAAATAAGAAACCCAAACTGTAGGAAGAATCCCAATACTGGTAAATCAAGAGAAGCAGCACCTGATCAAGTGATTAGACCACCTTTCCAAGAAAACTATGCTGAGAGTTCTCAACAAAATGATGAAGAAAAAGACACCTAGATAAAATTAATGGGAATAACTGATGAAAATATTATTTTTCTTACCTAATAAAAACATGAATTATACATGTTACAACAGTTACAGTTAGAATCTGGAGAGACCTTTGACTATAAACAAGGCTATGAATCTGCAATATACGAAGTTCACAAATAATATAGCCTTAGAAGCAAGAAGAATACAGAAGCCCTACTAAGAAAATTGTCTAAACTCAAACCAAAAAAACAATAGAAGCTCTTGCAAGAAAAATTATACAAATTCTCCCTAAAGAAACTCAAAAAACTTCCACTCTAAAGATTGTAGACATTACCTCAACTGATACTCAAACATATGTTGCTGCTAAAACTACAACTGCCACTCAAATTGTTCCAGACATGAAAATTGAAATTAAAACAGTGGAAGCGCAAACTGAAATACCAACTATGGATAAAAAAGATAAAAAAAACTCAAACTGCAATTGGTAAAGAAGAAACCATTCAGTTAGGCAAAACTCAAATACCATTTAACATCCAAAATGAGATAGCCAAATTGAACATACTAGTTCCTTTAACAAAGCTGGTGAAAAATGATTTATAAAAATCACAGATCACTAAAACACTGAACATAGGTGAAGGAGAAGATGTTGTTAACCTTAATGATGACCAACCAGAGTTATTATTTGGTCCTGAAGTTAACGATAAATATCAACAAGGAGGTTTCCCTCCATTCTACATTAGTTTGAACATTCATGATAAAATCTCACACAATGCACTGTTAGATTCAGAAGCATCTCATAACCTAATGCCAAAAGCTGTCATGGAAAAAATGAACTTAGATATCACTAGACCATACAAAGACCTGTTCTCCTTTGATTCTAGCTAAGTCAAATGCCTTGGCCTGATAAAAGACCTCTCTGTAACTTTAGTCCAATACCCAGCTAAGAGTATTGTCATGGATATTGTAGTTGTTGATATCCCTCCAAAGTATGGAATGTTATTATCTCACTCATGGGGAGAAAATTACAGGGATCACTACAGTTAGACATGTTATATGCTACAACTTTTGTATTTGGTCAGCCTAAAAATATTTACAAAGAAACTTTGATGAAATACATGGTCAATAGTGCAGAAAAACCACAGAATTATCCCATCTATTCCTTGCATTCTGATATGGACTCTTTTATCCTATGCAATTCAGACACTAGCAAAGACAAAATCACTGCTATATAACAGAAACAGAAAGAAATTGACAGTGACAATATAACTCATGAATCTATGTGGCACTTAGATTTCAATGGTTCTGTAAACAGATTAGGATTAGGAGAAAGAGTATGGATTTATAACTTAGAGAATGATCATTCAGAAGGTCATTCTTTCAGGTTAAACTTTAAATGCACTAATAACATGGCAGAGTATGAAGCGTTAGTGTTAGGACTGCAAATTTTAATAAAACTTGGTGCCAAAAGAGTTTCTATCATGGGAGACTCAGAACTTATCATAAAACAAATCAAAGGAGAGTATCTTGTGAACAATCCTAGACTTAGCCAATACAGAGAAACTATGTTAGACTTGATAAATTGTTTTCTTGAAACTGACTTTGTTGTTATTCCAAGGAAACAGAATATGCAAGCTCACAGTTTGGTCACTTTTGCTAGCACATGCAAATTACCTTTTCAGCCAAATCATCATTACACTACTGAGGTATGACATATGCCAACAATACTTGATAATCTAAAATATTGGCAAATCTTTTCACAAGACTCTCAAATCTATAATTTTATGAATGCTAAGGGAGAATTTCAAAACTGTAATATAGATACTAACTTTACAATAGATTATACAATAAATAGCGAGATAGATATAAGTGATGTAGATAAAATAGGACCAACTAAATTCACTAGAGTAGAAATAGAAAAATTAGAAACAATAGAAATAGAGGAATTGACTAATGATGAACTTAGAAATTTTGAACCTTAAAGATAACTTTTTGCCTAAGGGATTAGCTCCATTGTAAGATATTTTTGACTCAAATGATGTAGCTAGAAAACCCAAAATGGAGCCCCTTAGGTCAAACATAGAAGAATGTAATATAGGAACAGAAGAAAAACCCAAGCTTATCAAAATATCCAAAGCATTACCTCCAGCTGAAAAGCTGAAGTACATAAGTTTGTTTAAATATTTTCAAGATGTCTTTGCCTGGAGTTATGAAGACCTCAAGTCTTATGATACCAATATTATCCAACACAAAATACCAATCAAAGAAAATCAAAATCCCTTTAAACAAAAGCTTAGGAGAATTAATCATGTTCTTATGCCATTGATAGAAAAAGAAGTAAAAAGGATGTAAGAGGCACAAATCATATCACCTATTAGATATTCTGATTGGGTCTCTAATTTAGTTCCCACTAGAAAGAAAACAGGAGAAATTAGACTCTATGTTAATTTCAGAAACTTAAACAAAGTCTCATTAAAAGATAACTATCCTCTCCCTAAAATGGACCACATTCTGCAGAGGGTAGTAGGGTCATCCAGAATTTCATTACTTAATGGATTTTCTGGATACAACCAAATCCTATTACAACCTAAAGATCAAGCAAAGACAGCATTTACCACTCCTTTGGGAAGTTTCATGTACTTGAAAATTCCCTTTGGACTGATGAATGCTGGAGCTACATTCCAAAGAGCTATGGACATAGTTTTCTCAAATGAGATACATGAATTTTTAGTCATTTATCTAGATGATATAATATTTCCAAAATAGATAATGAACATCTAGATCATTTGAGAAGAGTTTTCATTAAATGCATAAAATTTGGTATTTCCTTGAATCCTAAAAAGACACTCTTTGGATTAGAAGAAGGTAAACTCCTGGGACACATAGTTTCAAAATAGGGAATTAGAATTGATCCAGCTAGAATAGAAGCAATTTTAAACATCAATCATCCTAGAAACATCAAAGAATTATAGGCATTCTTAGGTAAAATAATTTTTCTTAGAAGATTCATTTCTAATTTAGTAGAAGTAATCAGAGAATTGAATAACATGTTAAAAAAGGATTCAGAACTTAAGTGGACAGTAGAAGCTAAATTGTCTTTTGAATCAATCAAAGAAGCACTTACTAAAACACCTGTCCTCATAAGTCCTAATTTCAAAAAAGATTTCATATTTTTTTCTTTTCTTCAGAACACACCATTGCAACAGTTTTGTTGCAAAAGAATGGTGAGGGTTATGAACAACCCATTGCTTTTATCAGTAAAACCTTAAGAGATGCAACACTAAAGTACAATATTATGGAGAAACAAGCACTTGCTTTAGTGAAAGCTATAAAGGATTTCAAAGTGTACATTTTATACTCCCACATAATTGCATATGTTCCAAATTCAGTTGTAAAGGACATTCTAACTCAGAATGGGCCTGATGTAAAAAGAGGCAAATGGATTGCCACAATATTGGAATATGACATTGAAATAAAGCCTACAAAATTGATTAAAGTCTAAGGTTTAACCAAACTCATGGTTGAATTGAACTGTGGAGCCTTAGATATAAATTTCATTGGTGCCCTAGATGATCAGAAAGAGATGGTGACTCCATGGATCAGTGAAGCTTTTATAGCTTCACCATGGTATGCATACGTTATATTTGTTTTACTCAACCTACAAGCTCCTCCTGGTTTATCTAGAACTAAAGGTAGATTCTTAAAAATGCAAGAAATGAAATATTGTATCATAGACAATGCTTTATTTTGGAAAGATCATGGTGGCATTCTATTGAACTGTTTATTGAAAGATGAAGCTGATAAATTCATGCAGGAATTTCATGCAGGAGACTGTGGAGGACACCTTTACTGGAATACAACTGCTCATATAATTTTAAGGGCAGGTTTTTACTAGCCCACTCTTTTTGCAGATGCTAGAAATTATGTGACCTCCTGTCACAAATGCCAAATATTTGAAGGGAAAAAGAAACTCTTACCATTACCCCTCAAACCTATCTCAACAGAAATGTCATTTCAACAATGGGGTTTAGACTTCATTGGTGAAATTCACCCACCCTCCTATTCCCAACATAAATGGATTTTGACAACCACTGATTACTTTACCAAATGGATAGAAGCCATCCCTTCTAGCCAAGCCACAGATTTTGGCATTATCTCATTTCTTTAAAAAAACATTATTTCTAGGTTTGGATGCCCACAAAAGCTCATTACTGATAATGTTGTTGCCTTCAAATCCAAGAAAATGGTTGATTTTTGTAACAGATACCACATCACCCTTGGCCATTCCACTACCTATTACCCTCAATGTAATGGACTAGCAAAATCCTCAAACAAAAGCCTGGTTAATGTCATCAAAAAGCTGTTAGAAGATAATAAGAAAACCTGGAATAAAATTTTGGTTAATTCCTTATGCGCAGACAGACTAACTACCAAAAAAATCTATTGTTACATCTCCCTATCAATTGGTATATGGGATGGATGTTGTTTTTCCATCCTCATTGGGAGTGCCAGTGATGAAAATGATTCAAGAGCTGCAAGTAGAACCAAATGACATCCAAAGGAGGATAAATCAGACAATTCATTTGCAGCAAACCAGGGAAGAAGTTTATATCAAATCTCACGTAATCTAAGATAAAATCAAAAAGATTTTTTATAAGAAAACCAAAGAAGATGATTTTTTCATAGGTAATCAAGTACTCAAATGGGATTCCAGAAGAAAAGACAAAGGGAAACATGGTAAATTTGATTTTCTAAGGAAAGGCCCATACATAATTTATGGTTACATAGGTAATAATGCATTTTTCTTGAAGTAGTTAGATGGAACAGATCTACCAAGTGGACCATTCAGTGGTAGAATGTTGAAGCACTACTTTTCACCATACTAACCAATACTTTATTTGTTTTACTTTTCTCATTGTAAATACCATAGAAATTTTTTAGATTGGATTCGATGATTATCTTCTAAAGATGAAGACCGAAGAGAAGGCCCTAAGCTTTAAAAGGTATAAAATCATATGATTGAATGAATGAGATCATAGAAATCAATTCCAAGCCACAACAAAGTCAAAGTTCCAAGGCCACTGATCTGAAAGTTCTTGACATCTCACTAGGAGATGTCATCCCCAAGTGGAGCCACTGTTAGGGTCCTATAATAATAGGGATCATAATTTTGAATTGACTATGTTAAAGTCTTGTAATATTGTACATACTTTTGCTTTCTGCAAATTTTTTCCCATATTAAAAAATGAAAAGAGGGTATGTCCTAAAAGAAAAATCAAAGGAGTAAAAGAAAAAAGATCAAAAAAGAATATAAAGTATGAACCCCACAAAAAAGAAACAAAAATAGATCTTGAAAGTGTTGCACGTTCTAATGCCACTACTTTTAGTTTACTTTATGCAAATAAAATTGTGTGCAGCCTGTCCAAAATGCCACAATTCATGGTGATCATACAGTTTAATCTTGGCAGATCAGTAGTTAGGTAGAGAATAAAAATGAGCTCATCAATTTAATATGAGCCATTGGAAGTTATAAGGTTAGAAATAGGTTAGTTTGCTTATCAAAAGAAAATAAAAGGGTCAGCAAGCTCAAATGCACCTAATAAATGAAGTAAAAAATGTTAGGGTAAATAAAGGGTAGGTAGATTACTTTCACAAGTCATGGAAATAATCAATTGGTTCATCTCATATCACTAATATCCTCCTAAATCCCCTTCCCCTTGTAAAAAATCGCTTTCCCCTTCCTAAAAACTTTTTCCCTAGCTAAAAACCCCTTTTCCCTAGTTAAAAAACACATTTTCCTTTAAAAAATAACTTCCCCTTTTACTAATTCTCTTTTTCCAATTAAAACATGCAAAAACCCACTTTTTCCATAGTTTTAATTATTTAAAAAATATATCGGGACCCACTGTAAAAATCTCTCTCTGATATCATTTTAACCTATCCCTAGTATATTTCTAACATCCCGCCTATAGTTTATATGTTATTTTATATATACCCCTGCTTTACATAGTTCATTAACCCCTCCACTATATTACCTGCTCCCACTATATTATCCCAGGTCCCACTTTTAATTAACCCTGCATATATATATATATATATATATATATATATATATATATCTTGATCCCTTTTTATATTAAACCTTCACATATATCACCCTGCATATACAAACCCGGGTCCCACCTATCAAAACACCCCAATTCACCCATCCGCCCGATCATAATTCATCAGATCCAACGGCCAATAAGAGGTTTCGCACCCCCGACAATCCAAAGTTTAAATCCAAGGGGGGTGGGGTGAAAAATGGGTGGTTTTGCACCCCTGCCCATTTGCCACACGTCAGTCCCTTAGTCCCTCGCACCCCCTAGTCCTGAAACCACCAATCATTTTTTCATCATGCGATAACCCGCCATACCACCTTTTCTCTATGCGATAAAATCACCATTGATGTTTGAATTCAAACCCACACTAATGAGATTAACCACCTCCAGTTAAAAGCAATAAAACCTGCCCTTTACTGTTAGTTATCTATTTTCTACTGAAATTTGCGAAAAAGAAGCCTTTGTCGACCCAGTTAAAGCTTTGCAGACCGGAATTAAAGCCTGTTGCGGCCAAGACCCCTTCTGCAAACTGAATTAAACCATTTCCAGATAATCCTAAGCTTCCAGAAGCCATTATTTAAGCACATAAAAGTAATAATTGATAAAATAAATGAATTAATGGCCTCCCAGAGTGTTTTATCTATTAACCTCTGCAACCACATGTGGTAGATGTTGACCACACACCTCTTGCTGATAAAGACTTCAAAATCAGTTGTACAGTCACTGATTTTAACCTTCTAGAGCTCCACTGCTGGAGCCATGATAAATTCATAGACCAGGCTGATAATATGCACCTTTGGGATTCAAACCTACCTAGGTGCATCTTCTAATAGACCTTTCAATTCCCTGAAATCATCAGACTCTGCCAAATTAATTATTTTCCTAATGAAAGAGCTCTAGTAACCCCAAGCCAAGAGATTTTATTCACAATCACTGCAAAATCCATAAATCAGTTGTTACAGACCCAACCCAAGCCTCATGAAGCCCCATTATCTATTGAAATCCTCACTGAACTATACCTGAAGCTGGACTTTCCCAAGAGGTTCCAAATATTCCAAACCTTCATTCCTCCATCAGTAGAAACCCCAAAGAGTAACCCTCCATACTCAGCTTCCATTTTTTCAGAGAGAACCAGACAAATTGTCACAATGCTCTCATGAATTTTAGGGTACTTTACTGATGGATATGTAGATGCTCCTATCCTAGGTTTCTGTCCATATTCTGCCCAGGACACCCTCCAACTTCAACATTTAACTTTTCTCAATATTTATCAGATGCAATTCATGAGAAATTGGTTAAATTACCAGAGGAAAGAGTATTTAAATACTCTTTAGTTTTTTTCCATATGTTCTTATAGTTCCAATCAGAAAGGTTTGCAGTTAGCCTCCAAAAATTGGACACAGTGGATAACCCCCAATCTGTAGTCTTCTGGACATCCTTGATCAGAAAGGATTCCATAGAATTAAACTACAAAGACTTCATTGATTCATTTTTTTATCTAGTTGTCAACATGCTAAGTAGTAGCATTCAACCTAGAGTCAGTGAATAGATAAAGAAAGTGTTGCAATTGTCATAACAAAGTAGGACATGAGACTGGTATTTATACCAGAACCATACTAAAATTAGGGTGTATAGATGCCATCTTACCCCATACAAACTTCCCAAATACCTCACAATGAGGTTATTTGAATTGAAATACATCAGATAGATCCTAAACTCAGATGAAGTTAATTTTCTGTGAGCAAAGAAGAAAACTCAGTTTAATATTAACAACTAGCTTGGTCCTTTCATTTGTAAAAGTAGGAATGCTGGTAAACAAGAAAATAAGTGTTTACAAGATTTCAAGTTCAGTAATAGTTTCAAACGGCAGTATGATCCCTTGGGAGTCATAATTAAACTAAGAGTCAAATTCAAATTGACCCCTTTTGTTCATGAGTCAAAACCAGATGTTGAAAAGTATTGCAACCAGTTAGTAGAAACCCCAAAGAGTAACCCTCCATACTCAACTTCCATTTTTTCAGAGAGAACCAGACAGATTGTCACAATCCTCTCATGCATTTTAGGGTACTTTACTGATGAACATGTAGATGTTCCTATCCTAGGTTTTATGTCCTTATTCTGCCCAAGACAGCCTCCAGCTTCAACATTTAACTTTGCTCAATATTTATCAGATACAATCCATGAGAAATTGGTTAAATTACAATAGGAAGGAGTATTTAAATACTCTTCATTTTTGTTCTATATGTTCTTATATTTCCAATCAAAAAGGTTTGCAGTAGCCTCCAAAAACTGGACACGAAAGGTAACCCCCAATCTTTAGTCTTATGGACATCCTTGATCAGAAAGGATTCCATGGAATTCAACTACAAATACTTCATTGATTCATTTTTTTATCGAGTTTTCAACATGCTAAATAGTAGCATTCAACCTAGAGTCACTAAAGAGATAAAGAAAGTGTTGCAATTGTCAGAACAAAGTAGGACAGGAGACTGGTATTTATACCAGAACCATAATGAAATTAGGGTGCATGGATGCTAGATTACCCCATAAAAACTTCCCAAATACCTCCTAATGAGGTTATTTGCATTGGAATACATCATACAGATCCTAAACTCAGAAGAAGTTAATTTCCTGTCAGCAAAGAAGAAAACTCAGTTTAAGATTAAGAACCAGCTTGGTCCTTTCATTTGTAGTAGTAGGAATGCTGGTCAACAAGAAGATAAGTGTTTACAAGATTTCAAGCTCAGTAATAGTTTCAAATGGCAGTATGATCCCTTGGGATTCATAAGTAAACTAAGAGTCAAATTCAAATTAACCCCTTTTGTTCATGAGTCAAAACCAGATGTTGAAAAGTATTGCAACCAGTCAGAGTGGCTGGAAAATACTTTGCAAGAGGTGGAGAAACAGGCTGATACTAGTTCCATCCTACATACTCTAGCCATACAAGACAGGAACTCAAAGAGAGCAAGAGAGGAAGGCTCCTATTCTGCAGAGACTACTACTGACACCAAATTCAAGCTAATGTACAGGAAAAAGGAAAAATTGAATCCACTGATAGAGCAAGAAGAAATAGTTGACACAGTTGAAATCATTGATGCAGAGATTTCTTCATCAAGAAAATCATTGGATAAAGAGAAAGATATAATGGAGAAGTAAAAAGAAATCAAATTGAAGAATGAGGAATTAAAAGCTGTAACTAATGCCCAATATTGGAAACAAACTCCTAGTGACCATAACGGGTTACTCTCAGCCTTTGATTACAAGACTAGAAAGATGCAAATGAACTTTTTGCAGGCAACAGTGCAGGCTCCAAAATCATCAACAGACTACAAGAAAATAGACTTTGAAGTTATAGCTAAAGATATACATCCAATAGATCAGATTGAGTTTCATAAGAAAGCTGGAGAAATGATCTATTCCACTATGACAAACAAGGCTTTAAGTGTCCAAAAACTTCAGATTTCTCTAGAGAATATAAGAGCACAGTTAAAACTAGAGAAAGATTCTTCACAATCAAAGGACAATAGGATAAAATCACTTGAGTAATTGGTCATGGAGGTTGGCTATGATCCAAAGAATATCAAAGATGCATAAGAGCTCATGAAGAAGAAAAATGCAGACATAACTGCTTTGAAGAAACAACTGAAGTTACCCACAACTGAACATCCACAAACTAAAGAAGTTTTGGAGAATGAAAGTTAGAAGGATGAAATGATGAATCTCATCATTCAGTTGACATCTCAACTGAAAGAGATGGAAAATGAAATGGAAAAATTAGTGCAAGAAAAACAAGCCAGCATGGAAGCAATTCCTATTACTGCCATTCCTATATCTTCTTCATCATCCCCCTTACCTACAGTAGTATCAGTTACTACAGCAGTTCAAGTGACAACAGAAGTTCCAGCTACTACACCAGCAAAAGCATCAGCTCATCCCACTGATGAGGCAAGTAAATTGATTAAGGAAATGCAAGACATGTCAATACAGACTATTGAAATCAATAAGCTTAAGGAACAAGTGAAAAGTTTGGAAGATGAAAAGAAATTGGCTCAAATAATGTATAAATATGAAACACAGAAATCCAACGGGTTGATTGAAAGAATTCATAAGTTAGAAAAGGAGTTATCACTGAAAGAGCCACTAGCCCAAGCAAAGCAACAACTATGGGCCAATATCATTAACTTTGTTAATGATATTTGGCCTTCTATCCAAGTTATATTTGAGCAGAAACCAGAGGAAGCCAATGAGATTATAACGTTCCTAAATTCTAAAAACAAGAAGGAATTAGAAGAACTTGGGATAAAAGATAGAACAGAAAACATCTTAGAGGTGAAGAAGGTAATTTCCAAGAGAAATTTGATGATACAACTTGAAGAAAAATGCCAAATAATGGAGCTTGTAGTAAATAGATTCATGAACAAATTTGATGTTTTGAGGCAGAAAAGTCTACCCAATCCTTTAGTGATTAATGATAAATTGATGAGACATGAAGACTATGATAAAAATATCATGGAAGTAGCCAAAGAGACTTCCAACAATTCAGCAATGAAAGGGGTTCCTACAGGCAAAGTACTCCTTCAGACTTTAGAGAACTTCTTCTTCCTTCAGTATGAGGTAAATCATCTTTTTGTGAATAAGCCTACATTTGAAAAATACACAGAGGCTCATGAGATTTACAGGAGGATAGTAAAGATCAAAATTCAAAATTAAGAAGCCTGGGAAAAATGGTGTGATTTATTGTGATAGGTAAAAGTAAAAGCAGGTAAAAGAGCAGTCAGGTTAAAGAGTAAACAGAGCAGGTAGATAAAGTAAAGATAGATTAAAGATGAATACAGATGAAAGATAGAGTTAAAAGAGAGTCATATGACAAGCAGCGTAAAATACAATCAACAAATAAAAGGTAGCCAGCGTGAAAGCAACAGCCAGAGAGATAACACGACAAAATATCAAAGAAGTAAACAGCAAACCAAATAAAATGGGGACAACTTGCATTTAGTTAAATAGGTGTCTCTATCTTATTGCATGAAGATATTTTATTTCCCTTGAATAAATCCTGGTTAGTTAACATAATATTTTGTATTAAGTTTTGTATAAATACTGCAACAATTCAAAGTATTGAGTGTGGATTCCTGAACATTTATATAGTTGTAATTCAGCTATTACCTAAGGGTTACTGTATCATTTTCAAGTTGACAGACAGGACTAGTAATAAAGGCATTTCATTACAGGATTCATGTGTTGAGCTACTTCAGTGAAGTATATTTCAATTGTTCATTGTTATTTTCTTAAGTATTCCATAAAATTACATGTTTTTTCCAAATATAAATGTTATAACAGGAATATAATTGCAGAATTTGTTTAACTACACTCTGTTCTGAACTGTTATTCATTTTAATGTTTTCCTTTAATATCTATATATGAGAATCCTTAATTTCTCTCCCATCCCGATTGACCTCTTTCACCTTCCTTGATCCCAATTTTTAACTACTCCTTGATCCCAATTGAAAACCACTTCACCATTCAGCCTTTAAAGATCTGATTTTGCTCAGCTACCTTGCCCTATGAAAAATTCCTTTAGAACTTGATTTTTTCATGTTTTCTTGATACATTGACTCCATATCCCAATGGAAAATAGGCAGAAACCTATCCATCTAAATCAGTACTTCCACCAAAAAATCAAAATCAAACCAAATCCTTCTTACATAACTAGCCTAATATCAGTTAAAACGACAAAGTTAAATCATTAAGAGAGAGCCCTCTCTGAGCATTAGGAAGGCTAGATCCTAATCTCCAAAAGTGGTTGATAGTTACCTCTAATATTTCTTTAAACACACATAACAACCCTTGGAAATTTTGGTGTGATAACAGAGCGCATGTTTAATGCTCTACACTATCGTGGTGCTTAGGTTTAGTGCTCAACGATATCACGCTTCCCATTTCCGTTGTTGACTCCAAGAATCTTGATGCAGTGGGAGTTCTGAGGGCTAAACGCGTGGGTCCACATACTTGCATATTCAATCAGGTCCACAAATCTTGTTATCTATATCTACCTGCCTCGGTGCCTCGTCTTCAATCATCTACAAATTTTCCTACCTTTGGTTTCCATTTTATGTCCATCCAGACTTTTCAAACCCATGGCTTTGCCTTCATCCTCCTCGGCCTCTGATTCTGCATCGATTTCTTACTCTTATTATGACGTGTTCATAAATCATCGAGGACCCAATGTCAAGAACACTTTAGCCACCAATCTCTACCGTCGCTTGCTGGACCGTAAATCGTGTGTCTTCTTGGACAAGCCAGAACTGGTTGTGGGACACAATCAAATAGAAGCCGCTATTGAAGTAGCCTCTGTCCATGTTGCATTTTTTTCTCCCAATTATGCACAATCCAAATGGTGCTTGGACGAAATTTACCTCATGGTCAAGTCGAAGGGTACCAGTCTTCGAGTGTTCTACAAAGTTCAACCTTTCGAGCTTCGGTGGACAGGAAAAGGTAGACGTGGATCATATGCTAAATCACTGTTTGCACTCGAATAAAAGAAAAAATATGATCCTGAAACTGGTGAGGAAAAGCCACTCTATGACGTCAAAACCATTCAAAATTGGAGAAACGCTCTTTCACATGTTGCTGATATAAGCGGTTTCGAGCTAGATGGGTGAGTATCTCCCTTCTTAACTCTCCCTGTGCTGTGGTTTTGGGTTTTTAGGGATGGAGATTCATCTTTCATGTATTGGGTTTGGGGTTTTAGAGTTTGGGTTTGGATGTCTCTTTGGTTTTCATAACTCTTCCCATGTTGGGGGGTTTTGGGTTTTTAGGGATGGGGATTCGTCTTTCATGTATTGGGTTTGGGGTTTCAATTTTTTGGTTTGGATGTCTCTTTGGTTTTAGTTTCGGGGGTTTGATTTTGGAATTATGATTAATGTTTTGGAATTGCTTTGCAAGTAGTTTTATCTGTATTTAAATTTTTGGAAACATCACTTATACATACATACACATTTAGTGTAAAAAGATACAAACAATATGAATGCAAGTCTCATGATCCACTCTAGTTACTAGAATTTAGTGTTGAGACATATAGACACTAAAATTGAGAGTGTTGATGAAGGTTTAGTGATGTTTAAATGGTACCTATCATCTTGTCACACTCTTATAATTTTAGATGATGTGGATCATCTTAGTCAACTGCAAGCATTTTTTCCGATGAAGGAGATCCTGGACTCCAATAGCTTGATTTTAGTAACCTCTCATGACAAGCATTTCCTCAGAAGTGAAGGACTTCAAGAGCCATCGATTTATAAATTAGAAGGACTCAATAGATAATACTCCTAAGAGCTCTTCAGCTCCTACGCCTTTTGTCAGCCAGATCCACCACCAGAATTTGTAGATTTGGTAGGTCAATATATAAACGCTTGTGATGGGCTGCCATTATCATTGAAATTGTTTGGGACTCTTGTATGTGGAGAAAATGGTATATGTTACTTGGAAGAGCAGTTGGATCTACTTCAGCAGACACTCCCTGCGGAGATACACCAAAAAAATCAAATTAGTTATAATTCACTAAGTAAAGAAGACCAACCAATATTCTTGGATATTGCATGTTTTTTCATCGCGGAAGATAGGGATATGGAAATAAGCATATGGGGTTTGGTGGGTCTTCGAAATCTGGAGAATAAATATTTGGTGGAAGTGGACATTGAAAATAAAATAAAAATGCATGATCACTTTAGAGATCTGGGGAGATATATTGTAGAAGAAGAATCTATGCCTTGTCATCTTTGGTAGCAGACAACTAACAACATCGATGATTTGTTGGAGCGATCACCATGTGTAAGTTGTTCTTTAATTATTGCAATCTTTATCTTCCATTTAAAATAATTCTTTCGAGTTTGTTTATTCTAAAAACTATAGATCTTTACATTTTCCCTCAATGAACAGGTAATAATCCAAATTCGTGGAATTAAGATGGTGAGTACCATAAATATGCTACATTCGCTTGGCTTGGGAATGCGTTCAGATATGTCACGGTACAAAATATGGATTGATGAGGTTTTCGGGAACTATCTGAGCATCTATTCAGTATTTTCCACTTTCGTGGTATGAAGAACTTGCATATTGTTGCCACTAAAGATGTTCAATTAGAAAGAATATTGGCAAGGGTTGGGTCACCACATCTCATATGGATCTGCTGGTATCGTTTTCCTTACCCTTACTTGCCTTCCTGGATTCCCATGGAGAAATTAAGAGTCTTAGAAGTGGGTGGGAGCGAATTAAAAATATTATGACAGCATAAATATCAGGTACATGCGTGTTTTTTATTTTTTATTTTTCCCTTTAATTTCATTTACATATTTACATATATCTATTTTAGCTAAAACCTCTGCATTTGCAGACCCCTCTCCAATTGCGAGAGTTAAAAATTTGGGCTCCAATTTCAGACATTCCAAAGTCTATAGGGCAGTTGAAGTTCCTCGAGAATATTCAAATATTTACTCCACTACCAAAGGCACTCACTGTCAAAGCTTTGCCTGAATAATTTTGTCGTCTTTCCAGCTTGACATAATGAACCTCGGTAGCTGGTTAGAAATGTCATCAATAGAAAAATCTACTTAATGCGATAGATCTGGAAAAAACATTATTATAGCTTGAAATTCTTAGAATTATTAAAGTGTGCAGCAATGGTGTCGCTCTCTGATTCCTTCGGAAGGCTGACAAACTTCCAACACATCGATTTGTCTCACTCCAATAGTTTATAGAGGCTTCCAAATTCATTTGGGAATTTAGATCGACTCAAACATCTATGTTTGAGAGACTGTTCCAAATTAACCATTTCCAACGAAACACTGGGAAGCATTACCATGCTGGAATACTTGGACCTTGATAGCTGCAACAATGTGAAAGAATTTCCTCTCAAGGTCGCACATCAACGGTCCTTGAGAATTTTAAATTTTGGGGGAACGAACTTAAAATAATTGCCCAAATGTATTGGAGAACTATGCAATTTGGAATACTTGTTATTAGGGAGCAATTTTTTGGAAGTGTTGCCACCTTCTTTTGGTTACCTAAAGTCCTTAGGAGCTTGAATGATTTGTCCTTGTGGGAGTTGCCTGAATTGAAAAGTGTGGGGAAAAATGCTACAACCGCATTTACAAGAATCACAATCTTTTACTTTTCTTTATTGATTTTTATATGCGAATCTAATTAGTCCAACTAGCATATGTATGCAATTGTCTTAAAGGAAACTTGCGTATACCCAAATAGCTTAATGTTCAGATAAATCTTCAAAAACTTTACTTAGCATATTTCATCAGTTATGCATCAGATATTTAAGCAGTAAACATGTGCAGTAATAACAAAATAAATCATCACATAAAGGCATCACACATAAACACCAAGATTTAAGGTGGAAACCCAAGTCGGGAGAAAATCATTGTTGTTGTTGTCTCTGTCTTCAATATTTATTATATATAAAACTTCTTACAATGTTGTACTGGCACAGAATCATACCAGCACACAGGCACCCACCTGCAAAAGGTTGCAGCCTTCTCTCGTTCTCCAGCTGCTACTGGAAGGGAGCTCCAACCCCTTGATTTCATTTACCAACCACTACTGGAAGGGAGCTTCAACCCCCTGAACTAACCACCAAATTCTACTGGCAGGAATCTTCGACTTCCATACTGAAGGCTTCAACCCTCAGAACCACCATAGACCACGTTTCATTAATCTTCACACTGGATCCACAAGTTTCAATACATCACAACTTGTAGACCTATTATAATCCATGCTAAACCCTTTAACATCATATAAGTCAAATATCAAAACAAAAACTGATTACTGTACCCAAAATATTCATCCAATTCCTGAAAAATACCACTAAACCAAACAATCACCAATCACTCGAATACTGAACCAACCATTGAAGAAAACAATCACTTAACCAATCACCAACCCAATTCATACAAAACAGTGAGATCACTATAACCAGAATATCAGAACTGAACCCAAACTACTGCATCAACACATTGAATCATATACGCCACTTTACTTAAGGCAACCTGTGTGTATACATGATTTTTTGTAGAGAAACCTACATACAGATCTCAATATACTAAGTTCTTAAAAACTGTTGCTCTGAATTAGTCACAGAATTGGATAGAGACATTTTGAAGTATTCTAATAGCTTACAGATCTATGAACCCTCATACAATTAGAAGCATCAAGTATCCTTTTCAACTAATCAGCATGCACTCAATTTCAACTTTAGACATTGTTACTAAACCTAGATCAACATGAAGACATCATTGACAGACAATAAGAATACATCAACATTGATCCGATTGATCAATTATTTATAAGCAGAAACCCTTCCTTTATGTATGTAGCATCAACAATCAACCAATCACTAATATATATACATAATCAACTAGCAGCATAATCAGTACTCAAACAACCCAGATCTATATGAAGACATCATTGATAGACAACAAAAACACAACAAAATTGATCAGACATTTCCTTCAACATTCTTCAGCAAAACCCTAGCTTCTATATGTGACTTCCATAATACCAATCTGTGACTATACGTGCTTCTTATGAAACCAACATGCGTATAGATCTCAGTAATTTCACTTAATGTATACGCGCCTTTGATGAGTCGAACTTGCATGTATACGCGTCTCCCACAAGACGAACCAGTGTATAGATCTGTAAATATTGCAGGACTTCACAATACTTCAAAGAAGAAAACTTGATCAAATTATGTCATTTACTTCAACAATTATGTGCCAGACCACAGATCTAAATAAATCATAAACATATCATGCAAATACATAGTCATTTCAGGTCTAGACATCCTGATCCATTATTGTATTCATGAGTGCATCAAAATATCAGATCTATCTATTAAATATAGCCCATTCTATGTAGATATACTTCAAACTGAAGTATTCATTAAATTCTCATTCACATCTCCACATTGCACTATGATCTTCTCCTCCTTATATAGTTTGAACCTTAGCCAATACCATGAGCCAAAAACCACACCAGTGCCTGTGGTATTCTTGGATGGGATCAAATAGTCGTTACTACGCTCAATATTGTGGGCTACTACCATGGTAAAGACCCTTGGTATTGTTAAAATTAGTGCGCCAACTCATACGCAAATTTTCTTCTTTGTACCCGCGTGTACACGCGAATTTTCTTCACAAAAACTGCGTATATGAAAATTCTGGATATATACATGACTTGGCTTCATTGAACCTATGGGTATACGCAGGTTCCCTTCACTAGTACAAAATGGCTAATTTGTTACTAAAAAAACGACTAAAATTTGCATATAAACGACTATTTTTCAGTCGGTGACCAATAGTAGCTAATTTACAGTATCTTATAACGCGACCAACTTTTGGTCATTTTTAGCTTAGTCATTAATTGGTTATCTCAATTTTTTTATCTAGTTGTATATTTGGTCATTCATTTAGTCACTAATTTGGTCACTAATTTAGTCATTCATTTGGTCTTTCGTTTTGTCATTGATTTAGTCATTCATTTGGTCACTAATTTAGTCATTCATTTATTCATTGATTTGGTATTTGATTTGGTCATTAAATGTCACAATTAATGACCAAATATACAACAAAATATATTACTATATGATCACTCGAGAAAACCAATTAATGACCAAAGAACTATGACCAACATGTTGGTCGTGTTATAAGATACTGTAAATTAGCTACTAGTAGTCATATATATGAAAATTTTAGTCATCGTTTGAAACCAATTAATGACCGAAGAAATGTGACTAAATTTTAGTCGTGTTATAAGATACTGTAAATTAGCTACTAATAGTTGTATATATGCAAAATTTAGTCATCATTTATAGTCACAAATTTATCATTTGCAGTAGTCATTTATTCATTATATAAACGACTAATTTAGTAGTTTATATTCATTTCATTTATTTTCATTAATAATCATTATAAATGACTAATTTAGTCATATATTCATTTTATTTGTGTTCATTATTAATCAACATAAATTAATTTGGATGACTTAAAAAATGTCATACAATGTGCATGTTCATCTAATATGAAAACACAAAGTCGCATATTTTAATTACAATACTAAACAACATCAAGTGCAACTATAAATAATTTCAACCACATAAATTATATTATATGAAATGTTAAAGTATTACAATATGAGTTTCCAACTTTATATTAGTTGTACTACAATTTACACATGAAATGATGTTTCATCACTTCAAAACATTATCGTTGTGTTGTCAAGGCATTACAGGCACTAAAGACTTGATCATCAGTCTTTATATGTGTGTCTTATGCGAGATATTGGCTTTAAGGGTATCAACAGACTAATTCTCCTCTTGTCGCTCCAATGTTATTGCTCTTCTCTTTTTTCAATTCATGCTTCTTACCATCAATACTGATTTCATTTTCTGAAAACAAAAGAAAATACAATGTAGTGTAAGAAATGAAAGACAATGAACACTAGAATATAACATAAATTAGATTATAAATAGTTTATACAACATATACCTTAACATCAACAATGTCAAAGCAATTTTCCTTCAACATCAATTTCTGCAAAATAAATGTCACGTTATTCTTTCCCATTTCTCAACATGCTACATACAATAAATTTAAAATCACATAAAATCAAGAGCAAACCCTTTTCTAACCAAAACAAACAAACAAACAGTGCCTCTAATAAAACTTCATTATAATATTAGCAAATGAAAAGAGAGCTAGTGGACCATTTGTGTTGTTTGACTTTGCCTATTTTTGTTATAAAGTGCTCGAGCTTCAGGAACCAACAAATGTGAGCACGAGCTAAAAACTAACCAACCATTCACTTGTCAACATGAGAGATCACAAATAAACCACAAAATTGATCAGGAATTAAAATTGTGAGCAGACTAGCTTGAAATTTTCTTCTTGAGAAATACCTCAAAATCCCCTCGTTTCTAATAAGCTTCCTGGCTATGTATCTCCATCCTTGATTTCCCTTGCTATATCTTGAATAAAGAATATCCCTTCAACAACCAGTTTTGCAAGAATCCTACCAAGTAACTCAAGAGCCTTGGGCGCATCAATAGTAGCATCCTCCAATGAAAATAGTACAATATCCAACCTAGAAACATCAAAATTATATATAGTTATAATGTTGAAGAGTGTAACTAGGTAGGTCTTCATTATAATGACTATGCAATTATGTACTTAACATGTAAAGATGAAGTCAATAATAATAAAATTAATTTTTGGTTTACTTGCTTCATGGGTTTCATGAGCAAGATTCTTAGTATAGGTCTATAGACTTCTTCTTGATGTCTATTAGGTACATAAGTGTAATTAAGAGTCATGTAAAAGGTGTGAAGAATACCCTCCAAGACGTTGCAAAAGAATGGCTTACAAACATTGAAGATATGCCTATGAAGTTGGCCTATAAACAAATGTTAAAGTCGGCCTACTTAATGGCTATAAGGTCGGCTTAATTACTTGGCTAGAACTACTATATATACCCTACATATGCTGCAGTTAAGAGAACATATCTGTGGATGATACTGAGGTTATACAACATGCAAAAGAAGAAAGTTTTGCGGATTCTACTGAGGCAATACAGCGTAAAGAAGGGAGCAAAGAATAAGTTAACGTTTGGGGTAGAACACATTAAAAGAAAGAAAAGATTTGTGGATCTGTCTCTGAGGTACTGCGGATATTTAAGTAACAATTACGGTCAAGTTTGAAGTTAACAAAAGGTGGAAGAAAGAACAGGAATTACGTATTAGTTTGAAGGTATAACAAATCAAATCTAAGGACAAGATTGCCTACGTATAAGTCTGAAGGTGACAGCGTTTGAAAGATAGAAAATACAAGAATAGTTTTGATTGCAAACTTATCTAAAGGAAGAACTGAATGATACAACTTCCAAGGTAACTAAAGGAAGTATTCTATAGAACCAGCTAAAGGTTAGTAATTGTTGAAGTAACTGGAAGATTGAGATATTGACTAAAGGATATGATTATGTTATCTCTGAGGAAAGAATTATAAAATTCAGGAACCTCAAGTAAGGAAGGTAAATCAGAGATTTACCTTCCTAACTATATTGCAAAATACTCAATTACAAGAAAGATCAATTTTGTCTCTACATTTGTATAAGCACTTTGATAATTGACTTGATGAAGGATTAACTCATCAAGCTCACAAGTAGTTATCAAGAAGAGAATTTGTATTAATCTATAGCCCTTAAATTCTCAACATGGTATCATAGCTATGGTTATGATCAAAGGCAATTTGAAAGGACTCGAAACATTCTAAAAGGACCTATGTCAAAAAGGCTCAAATCATAGTAAGACAGACCAATAATTAAACTAGGTGCAAGTTCACAAGAAAGGTCAATCTCTGTCACTATGAAAAGAAGGATCTTGGTAACATCTCAATCTCAATGACATCACAGTGTTGAAATTACCTTGCCTCAATTCAATACTACTCTTATAAGATTATTTTGATACCATAGCAGTGAGGAGAATGAGTTATAAAGGTGTATTTACAATTAAGGCTCGGTGTTGACAAAAAGATATCAGTATAATCAGTATTACAGTGAAGATCTTCAGTGTTATAATCACAGGTCAACTACAGTCTCGGTAATCAATCACATGATAAGTATGACACTACAATTTGGAACTACCACAGTAAAAAATCTATCACTGTTTCATGCTACCACAGTGAGAAAGGTCTCACTGGTTCGGTGCCATCATAGCTTGATGAGAAGTATGCCATTTCAGTTTGATGGCATCACATAGGGTCTCACAGAAATGGTCAACAGAAGTCAGAGACATGTACAGTGAAGTATTTACAATTGAAGCACAGAATAAGGTCAAAATAGTAATATGTATACACAGTGAAATAGTACATTCGAGGATCTCAGAATAGCTGCTTACATTGAGTTTGAAAGAATCTGAATTGTTTCCTATGAAGTTGACAGTGCAAGAACCAACTAAAAGAAAGAACTAGTTTGAAGGTATAACAAATCAGATCTAAGGACAAGATTGTCTACGTATAAGTCTGAAGGTGACAGCATTTGAAAGATAGCAAATACAAGAACAGTTTTGATTGCAGACCTATCTAAAGGAAGAACTGAATGATACAACTTCCAAGGTAACTGAAGGACGTATTCTACAGAAGCAACTAAAGGTTAGTAATTGCTGAAGTAACTGGAAGATTGAGATATTGACTAAAGGATATGATTAAGTTATCTCTGAGGAAAGAATTGTAAAAGTCAGAAACCTCAAGTAAGGAAGGTAAATCAGAGATTTACCTTCCTAACTATATTGCAAAATACTCAGTTACAAGAAAGATCAATTTTTTCTCTACATTTGTATAAGCACTTTGGTAATTGACTTGATGAAGGATTAACTTAGCAAGCACACAAGTAGTTATCAAGAAGAGAATTTGTATTAATATATAGCCCTTAAATTCTCAACATATAATTCATAATCGCACATGACCATAGACTGTAGCAGTCTTGAAATAAACTCAAACTTGAATAAGAACAAACACAAAATTTCAATTTTTTGGTTTATATGATAGCCATTTGATAATAGCTCACTCAGCATCCATGTTTCAGGCAGTATTTGGTGTCTTTTTATGTGGAAAATTTTCCAATGGGGCTAGATGTTTTGACCTTTTCTGTTTGTATCTAAGCTTAATATGAATATGTATTGGATTTTTGTTCTAAATGAAAACATAGGTTCTTCTTTTTCCTTTTCTGTTTTTCTCCCTTTACATATATATGTTGTGAATTTGCGTAATTTTAAACAAAATAAACAGTCATGTTAATATGTTTTAACATATTGCAATTTTAAAAATAAATATACAATTTTAAAATTTATAGCTAGAGTTTTGGAGGAAGCATGGAATTCTACCTGCTTTAGCCATCATTCTTGATGCTTGTTCTGATATATATCTGGAGAATAGAAACCAGGTTCAAATTGACAGTAAACCCAAATGTTACACTTCTTTTCACCTTTTGCTTGGTCTAAGCAAGCCTGACAACAATCTGCAGCACTTTCTTTGTGGTGCACCAGACCCCATTTAACTGTCGCTCCGTCATAGTCTGTATGTGGTTCTGCATGGCATTCAGAAGGAAGTGGCCTGCCATGTATGATTCCATCTTCTGCAGAAATAATATCAAACTATGCATCAGACTTTAATTGCACCATTTTAAGCTAGGATTCTCCAAACCCTTGCTGCCCTTGGACAAATTGAACAAAGAAACAATATAACTCGTTCAAAAATAACACACCTGGGAAAAGGTGGAAAAGAAAACAAATGTTAAAACAAAATACTTTGAATTTTAACAGTTCTTCACTGCAAAATGCTAAACTCCATTCTCTCGCATGTAAGTAATCAAATTGTTAAATTTAGCAACATAACAATAACCTTAAATATGCTGAAAAAAGGAACCTAGAGAAATTGTCAGGAAACCATAATCCTCAAGTCATAAACTTAAAAATAGATAAGACTGCTATATGAATACTTTGTAAAAAACGCTCTCAAGACATAATGCAGTGAAGAGGACAAAATAATTTGGTGATGCTAACCTAATAGTCAAAATCCCAAGAAATCAAAAGTGAAAACACCAAACTAAGATTGCACATATATTCATTACTGATCTCAGTTCCATCCTCCAGCATCTTTCCACTATCCTCGCTTGAAGCTTCGGGAGGTAATGAGAATCCAGTTTCCTCCAACACAGGGCCCCAGTGAGTCTCCAATACTTTTTCCACCATCTCTGTTCATGGGAACCCCAATACATAATGTATAAACACACGCCCAAATTTGGGAGTTGTGGACCAAAAGGAGCAGGGAGGAAAAGAACCTGATGTCACCAAAAAATATTATGCCATCACAACTAACGGACAAGCCATCAGTTGAAGTCACACACAAGCTGAATAGAAAAAATGCATACCAGTATCTTTGGCTTCTGTGGAGGAATTCACACTGGCTTTCATTTCTTCACGTTTCTTAGCTTCTTCAAGCTTTTTCGTCCACCATTCTTCAAGGGCTATCACTTAAAAAAATGTAAGCATTAACAACATATTGGTGTAACTACCAAATTCTAAAATAGTCAATAGTTTGCATTGTTACTGAACTGGGTAACACTTTAATTTTACATTATTACTCAACTAGTGGGTTAACAATTTATAACTTTTGAGGAATCCAAAGCTAAAAAGTCGCTGAGATTTATATAATGAGCAAATGTATGAGCTCCCACATGTCAATTGTTAGAAGCTATGTGAATGGTGGAATATATGCTAGAGCACTCATAGCATATGGCAGAGGGTGTTCATGATGTTATATTCCCAAGGGTGAATGATATTGATCCTTTAATTTGATTATGTGAGGTCTCTAAGAACTTTAATGATTTATAATTCCCTAGTACCTCTGCAAGAATTTCCCCTGATATTTGATTGCCCTGGAATTCAAGACAAAGCTCTGAAATCTCTGTTATGAAGCAAAAAGGGAGCTATAAATATTCCCTAGAAATTGGTTGTCATTTAATAATAATCCATAAGATGGTTGTTCTTTCATTATCCCTTCATTTATTAGTGGTGGAGAAAGCAAACCAGTGAAATTGTTACTGTTTTAAATCATGAAGCACCGCCAGACCCTTAGATAGAATGGAAGTGATTGGATTGCTTCCCCAAAGACCACACATAAAGAGATTAGATAGAATGGAAGTATATGGATTGCTTCCCCAAGACCACACATAAAGAGAGATGAATAAAGAGCAGCAAAGGTGACCTGAGCTTGCGAACTATCGAAAAAAATCATTTATTAAAAGCAGTGGTGGTTTGGTGAAGCTATTATTCGAGCAAGTTGAAATGTTGCTAGATAATTTGTTTCCACTAACATTAAATAAAAGCATAAAAGAAATTAGAAATTCAGGAATCATCCCTCTAAGTTGATTGCCTGTCAAGTGAGAAAATACAAGTTCCTGCATCTACCCAAAACTATAAGAATTCGACTAGTCAAAATATTTTGACACAAATTAAGGATCTCCAAGCTACTACATTCACCCCAACCCTCAGGGAAGGTTCCATTTTGAGTTGTCTATAGAGCTCAAATAATCTTAACACGAGGAAGTGTGATAAGATTGGCAAGAATATCTCCTTGAAAATAGTTGAGCTCCAATTTTTCACTGTTTGATAAACCACTAGTAGGCTCAGAATCAATATAATTTTTTCCAAGCGTGTAGTCCAGCGGATTTGTGAACACAATTACATAATTCTCATGGCAATTTCCCATCTCCTTGTGAATCTCATGAGTGAGGGAGTTCCTTAAAACATCTAGCATTTCAAGCATGGATTGTTTGCCAATCTCTATTGGGATAACTGCATCTAAAATATTTGGAAATATTTGTTTGCCAATCTCTATGATTGACAAAATTGGGATGAATGATTGAAAACCATAAATACAACTTAACCTTAGATTTATTAAATTTGGAGAGATAGATAAAACCAAAATACAAATCTTTTAATACTTAATACATCTCGATATATATATTAGTACTATTATTTTTTGTTTATTTTTTGTGGGAGTATTTATTTCAACAATTTTTTTGTTTTTTTATTTATAAGCTTTACCTAGTGAAATATCTCAACTATATTGGCCATAGCATGTACCTAGCCTCTTTAAATTCAGTTATAGAAATCTCACCTAGTTACATATTTCATCCATATTTAGTTGTAAAGTGGACCTGGCTACTCTAGGTGAAATTATAGATCCTTCATCAAACATAACTTGCATTTGAAAAGTGAAAAGGATAACTTGTATAGAGGCACCTCCTGTGTCATAAATGTAACAATAAAACTCACCATTATGTACTCTATTCTTTTGTGCACATATCCATCAGAACTGACCATTCAAGTTATACTCTTTGATAAGTCTACGCATTTTTCTAGTTTCGACACCTTCTTCTTTGTCTTTGGACTTTGATGGGTAAATATTGCCAACAACCACAACAAGGTTAACTAGCTCTAGCTTTATATAAAAGCATGCTTGGGGGCATTTCCAGCTCCAATGGAGCTTGGAGAAGATAAGAGAAGAAGGGTCAAGCTTGTGGATTCTCACAAAAGAATCATAGGGTAGCCACTTTTTGTAATGAACAATAAATCTCTAATTTAACCTACCTTTTAGTTATCACCTCTGTCAAAATCAGTTCCATCTACTGGGAGCATAAAACCAACAAATATATTTGTATATGATGATATGTTTTTTACATTTATAACATTTCATGTTAGAAGGGTTTTTTTTTTTTTTTTTTAGCTCAATCGAGTTACAACATTGTACACATTGAATTGCATTACTGCTAAAAAGGATACGTGCATGAGATCTTAGAAGAATTTTTTATACTCCTTTCAGGACTATCTACTATATGCCACTTGTCTTTGGTAAACTTCATGTTAAAATTGGCAACTAGGGAGAAATTCTACTCTAGTCTATTCAGTTGATGGAGATAATAATCACATTGAATTCCTCTTTTCAAGAGGACTAAAATTGATCTAAATATCATCAAACTTGGTCAAGGAAAACAGTTGTTTATACTAAAGGAAATGCTACAAGTTATGTTTTTGTTAAGGCGAGATAAATTGAAAATTTGAATTTTAAATTTGCCTCCAAAATCATCATATCAAATTGTATATAAGGGCATTCCTCCATCCTCAATTGACACATCTCCTGGAGAAGTTTGTTGGAAAGAAAGGGTCTTTGTTTTGCCGCAAATTAAGAGGGTATTTGTGCCATGATTTCAATGGAGATGTTCATTGAAGTGTAAGGGTTTTTGTTTGGGCCCCAACAAGGAGAGGTGGCTCAACGTAAATGTATTAAGGTTATTTTAAAGCCTATTCCAGAGAACGAGAGGTTGGGTTTGAGACCTATATTCTTTGCTTTAGGGTCAAGGAAAGGAGGGGTTATTTTCTGATCTGTTAAGCGTTGAACCGAGGCTATGAAAGGTCACAGTGGAAGGTTGTTATGGTGTTGCAGAGGAATGTGGCAGGCCGCTTGCCTAGCCACTCCCTACAGGGTTGCGTAGAGGCTTGAGGAATTGTCACATGCCCAAGAATAATAGAGAGCGACTTACCTTGCTTAGGCCATAGCATATGGGGGTTGTTAGAGTGTTTAAGGGTTATTGCTACATACAAAATCCCTAATCTGGCCATGGTCTACAAAGAGGAGTAACAACCTTTTTCAGGATGTCCGAAGTTCTAATCACAGATTGGAAAAAGGTATTATATGGACTATGATTTTTGCATCCTTATCATCAATTAAGAAGGACACATTCATGTTCAAGATTGAGCTACTCTTACACTATGGTTAGTAATTGTTTCATTTAGAAGTACAGGGTTGAATGGATTATGGTATTGCTCAACATATTGAAAAATCAATTTGATTTTATGTTTACTCTCTCTATCTCATTCTTCATTGAACATTTGATCATGATAATAATAAGAATTGATCAAGGGTTTTCCACTTCTTGGGGTTTTTCCTTGGCATGATCCAATCGTGTGTTCTTTTGTCTTAGCTTGTCTTCTACATTTACTTTCTATGTTCTTTCTTTAGTTACTATCAATGGATTATGTGATTGCTAATGGAATTAAATGGGAATTGTAATTGGGCTATATGAATCATTGAAGTAATTGTCCTTGGCAAAGAACATTTTATCAAATCTTAACATTTCAACAACATATTACACTCTTTAAATGGAAAATTAGATACAGTTTCAGCAAAGATACTGAAAAATTAAGAGTGAAATGCATATATAAAGTCGGAAATTAAGAGTGAAATGTTTCTTTGTTGGCTTCAAAAGGGCATTTGACACAGTCCCTAGAGATAAGTTGTGGTGTAGAATGGAAAAACTCAAAACTCCTTCACAATATAGAGTTGTTATTCATAGGCTTTATGAATAGGTGAAAGTCAAAATTAGAACTTCAATAAGCATTTTAGAAATTTTAGAAGTGACATTGGATTCAAGCAAGGTTGGCCTTTATTCCCTACGCTTTTTGGTTTATATATTGACAAATTAGAAGAGCGTTTAAATCTGCAAGGTGGGGATGGTGTTCGGTTGAGGGAGTTTGTGATAAAGCTTCTTCTATATGCCGATGATCTTATACTGGTTGCTAAATCGGCCCATGGATTGAAGATGCACCTATATGCCCTTGAGATTTTATGTAAACCAATGGGGATGCAAGTCAATACCAATAAGACAAAAATAATGATTTTCTCTAACAAAAGGAATCAAAGCCAGCATACGTTCTTCTTTGAAGGCAACATTCTTGAAGAATTAAATGAATATAAGTACCTCGAGATCGATATCAACAAAAATCTTAATTTGGATGATTGCAAAAAGAAAATAATCTTAGGAGGGTCGAAAGCATTATATGCACTTCAAAACATATGTAGAGAGGCAAATTTATGGGAATGGAACATGACTAAAGTGCTTTTTGGAATCCTAGTTTGTCCAATGATAGTATATGGGTGTGAACTGTGGGCTAGCAACATCCCTCTTTCAAAATGGAAACAAATTGAGAAAAACAAAAAAAAGCTTGATCATGAGCAAGTTCAAAATAAAAAATTTGGTTCCTTACGAGATATTGTTGAGTGAAACCAGAGCAGCTCCCATCAAAGCAATTTCTATGGTGCATCTTATAAGGTATCTAAGAAGAATTGAGCAAATGGGAGGAGGTAGATGGCTAGAAGTTATATTCAATGAAGGCATGAGTGAAATAAAGAAATCATGGATGAGACAAAACAAAAAAATGGGTGCAAAAATGGAATAGTTACCTCAATGCATGTACCAAAAATAGCAAGGAGTTAAAAAAAATTGTTATGGAGAAGTTTCGTAAGCATATATGGGGAAACGAATTGAGTAGAAAGAAGAAGTACTATGTTCAGTTATTCAACCCCACTTGTGATCTCCAAAAAAATGAGTACATTGGAGCTAGAATTCCGTGGAGAGCAAAGATTCTTATTGCTCAATTAAGAAATAACTCACATCAACTTTGGTGTGAAACAAAATGGTGGAAGAGACCAAAAGAAGCTTGGGAAGAACAAGTGTGTACTTTTTGTACTTCTGGGGCAGTGACATCGAAAAAGCATTTCAATTTGAAATGTTATGCTTTCAGAGACATCAGGGACAATTATGGTCGTATGTTAGCATCAATTATGTGGCATTATCTTTCAGTGAGGGGACTCTTAGAAGGTTGGGTCAGCTCGTCATCAGTTTGAGTAAGAAAATGATTGAATTGCAAAAGGAAAAAAACAAGGAAGCGGATAGTATCATAGACTATTTGTAGTCTCGTGGACATTAAAATATCATTCATTCATTCTAATGTGCAAACCTCTTTAGCCACTAACACGAACATAAAAGGTTGAAAGAGGGGATATCAATAGTCTTTTCACTAGATTCAACACCATACCGACTCTTGTGGCAAGGTGAAATAAATTTTTGTACCATTGGTCTCTATTTTTTGGAATGTCAATTCGAATTATCAAAATATTTTGTATAAAATCACCAATGCTCTGAGGTTTTCCCACCTCTCGTTTCCCTTTTTCAATTTGATGAAATGCTTTGGAACTTTTGTAATCGAATGATCCATTCGATTATGATTAAATCTTTAGGCTTTAACTTCCACAAATTTGTCAGGATAAAATGGAACATGTTCGATTAAATTTTATTGTATTTGCAAGCAAGCCATTTGAACTTGGTCAGACCGAGATTCCAGAATTTCTTCCCTATGGGATGTTACATCTTGTTTCGAGTTAGTGAAAGTACACAAGCAAATTTCAGGATATTTTGTCTCCCTCAACTAACTGAACTCGATCAAATCGAGATTCCAAAATTTCTTCTCTATGAGATGTTATATTTCGGTGCAGATTAGGGAAAATAATGGTGCATGGCCTGGACTTTTGTTCCAAATAGTCTGTGAACATGGATACCTTGAACCCCTTTGCACGATAATCCACCACGTCTGTGGTTGGATGACAGGTGTTAACATGACAACATGTTAACTCAGCAAGGTAAAACCAGTACCAACCCTTCTAGTTTCTCTTTTGGATCTACTCACGAGGATCAACATCAAAAGACTAATAACATAGTTTTTATACTCAATGCCCTAATTACACAGAAATTAAACCATAATCTAAAGAATAGATCCAATAGCACTCATTTCTCTGAATTGGAGATCAAAATAGAAAGAAAAATGAGACAAATATTGAAGCGCATGAGTCCATCTTGTTAGTAGGATGAAATTTCCCCTTCTGCCATGCAGGTTTGTCGTTCAAATAATTAGGAACTTTATAAAACTAACTCAGGCCATTTGTTTCTTTTCAGTCATTATAATAACTGGATAATCTGCAGAATTTCTGAAAGCTCACAAGATAGTCATCAATGTTGTGCCTGACTTAGTGGGGATCATTGATAAGGCTTTGCCCATAGAAACACGAGATATCCAAAGAACTTTATAAACTAACTCAGGCCATTTGTTTCTTTTCAGTCATTATAATAACTGGATAATCTGCAGAGTTTCTGAAAGCTCACAAGATAGTCATCAATGTTGTGCCTGGCTTAGTGGGGATCATTGATAAGGCTTTGCCCATAGAAACATGAGATATCCAAAGACCCCTACATTAGGAACTTTATAAAACTAACTCAGGCCATTTGTTTCTTTTCAGTCATTATAATAACTGGATAATCTGCAGAGTTTCTGAAAGCTCACAAGATAGTCATCAATGTTGTGCCTGACTTAGTGGGGATCATTGATAAGGCTTTTCCCATAGAAACACGAGATATCCAAAGACCCCTGCATTAATCCTACAACAATATTCAAATATTATTTTTTTCCTCTTGTTAGTTATGCATTAATCCTACAACGATATTCAACTACTATTTTTTTCCTCTTGTTAGTTAAGTGCACCCCTCATTATTTTATATCAGTGAAGGTCTCAGTGAAGACATTGTAGGAAGGAAAATATATGATAAAGAGAAACAGGTATTCCAAGTAAGGTGCCTTCATATTCATGTTGCAAGGCGCGAATACTGAAATGTGGGAAGCTATCTCCTCTACAGAGAGAGAGAGATCTTCACCTCCACCGTGGGTGGTAATTATGTTGGCAATGTTGAGGTTAACAATGTCCTGCAAGGCCAAGGGCTTCATGAGTGAGAAGAGCGTGTCGTAGATTTGGAGTTGGGGCGAGGAAGAAGTATATATTTTGAGCGCGACATGTGGAGCAGAAGCAACAACAGAAGTTGCTGAAAAAAGAGGAAGACTCACCCATGGTCACACAGTGACTGGGTGATTCCCACATTATAAAGGTGAAGGGGAGGTTCTATGGATACAATTCATTTGTTCCTCCATACTTGTCTGCATTTACGATAGATAAAGCACGCTCTCGACAAACATTTTCACACTGACTGTTTCATCCCTTCTATTAAAATGTTTAATCTCACTTCTATAATGTTAGTACCCCTCATTATTTTATCTGATCCTTTGCACTGGATCCGAATAAAAAAAAACTGGGGGCACCAAACGCGCAGATCCACTGAAAATATAGGAAAAATGTTCAGGAAGAATCATATTGGAATCAATATCTCCATACATATATTAATAACGGAAAATCCATAATATCATTAATTATTTAGTGATTATTAGTCTCATAGAAGGATCGAACAAACATAGAAATGGGAATCGAACTTTGGATTGTTGTTGTTGCACATAAATTAAATTTTGCGTGTATCTGTGGGACCATTATACTATTGAATAAAGACAGGTGGAATTTGGTAGAATCAGTTATATTTATCATTGTGATGAATTATTGACTTGAATTTTTGAATAACATATGTTATTGTGAGTTAAAATTTGTTAGCTGGCCATCTTATGTTTATGAAGATGCCACTGTCATTGTACAATATTTATATTTGGTGATGCCCTAAATCGAATTGAAACTCTGGGACAAAAAACAGGGGAAAATTTCCCTCGTATATTACATTTGAACATGTTTTTTCCCATGCCACAGTTTAAGCAATTGAATTTTTTTTCAGTGGGATTGTCAAAAATACTTGAAGTCCACTTTCCCAGGTACTTGGGGTGCAAGGGGTGTGTGCACCAGACCCTTGGGGATGAGTCCCTGTGGAACATTGTTGAGGCTGTAGTTTAAGGAGTTAAAGTCCTTTGTCAAGGCTTTGGGTGTTACCATGAATTCTCACCATTATATCACGAAATCTATAAAATATAAACTAAAAATTAAATATTATATTTGCTACTGTCTCTGGCTCCAACTCAAGCCTTAGATTTTAAGCAGTCGGATTACATTTTCAATAGGGTTAGTGTAAATTCTTTCCAATGTATCTCAATTTCTATAAAATATAAACTAAATTTAAAAAATCCAATACTATCAGTGGCACCTAGTCAACAAATATTTTTTCTCCATATGACTCCAGCTATTCAAACCTGATAAACTCTAGGGCACGTCCTCTGTGGCTCTTTGTCATCTCAGTTTTATCATAAATACTAGTAGAAGATGGTGCATGGGAACTTCATGTTACTTCGTATACGAAAAAAATGGAACGTTCTAACAATGGTCTCAAATAATGTTTTTCTGGCTTCACTGCATCTCTCATAATTTACTCACAGTAGTGAGAAACATAATTTCTTGCCCAATATTTCAAATAATGGCTCTTTGATATGTTGTTTTAAATTCTCATAATTTTACAACATTGGTCAAAATCTAACAACTACTACCCCTAACGTCCCCAATGCTTCTGCTAATAACACTCCCAGATTTTCTTTTGAAGTGTTTCGTAAACCATGACAGAGACTCTGCACCGCAAAGAATGTACATCCTTCAGCTTTGTTGCAAGGACTGAAGCATTGTAACAGGACCCATTGATGTTGTTGCATACTCGACAGTTGGCTTGGGTATGAAGTGGGTCAAGTCTACTTGTTTAGGTCAAGCTCTATAAAGCCCAGTCTGACACACCAAGACTCCAGGAATCTGAGCAAAATTGATGAGTTCGATGGAATTTGAGAAGTTTCTTGGATGGTTTGGCCAAGTTTAACTATCCTGATGGATTTTAATGAAGTTTGGCATCCATCTAGCTATTTTTAGGAAACTACAGAAGCTTCCTAGGAAGAAATGTTGGGCATTGGTAGCCTCCTTTTGAAATGCTGCCACTAACATATCGGCCTATTCGAAATACTAACACTAACATATCGGCATATACCTCATCATGTGAAGTCATGTAGCAAAAAACAAGATCATTACATGCTTAAACGACATACACACAACATAACTCATAAAATTAACAGAGATCCAAAAGCCAATTGAAGGAATACCAAAACCACTGCATTTATTAGATCTGCTATGTCTAAATATTGCCTACCAATTATTTGAGTAATTGAACCGCTGTGAGAGAAATAACACTACCCCACTTCCGCCGACCCAACTGTGCTCTTGTGATGCGCTGATTAGGAATTTTAGAGTCTTTCTTACGTAGTTCCATGATGAGCTTGTAGTTTTACAACAATTGCAAGGAATATCATTTTGACCAAAGTTTTGCCCCGCAGCCTCCCCCCTCTAAATTTACCTAGTGCTGATGGGTGGAGAGCCACGAGAAGGGAACCCCGGTATGCACCCTAGCACTCCGTCGACTTCACTACTGAACCAACCAACCAGTTAGAAACCAGGAACTGGTTTAACAAGCCCGAGGAAAATGTGCGTTTGGAGCAGAGAGTAAAACCCTAGTTGAACAACCATTGAAAACTGAGAAATTCATGTGACAGCTACGTGAAGTGACTCTCTATTTCAGTTCAAATCCTCCACATAAAAAATTTCCAACTGAATGCAGCATAAAGCAAAAATCCTTAAACCTTAAAAGATAAAGTTACCTTAAAACCCCGCTACAGATCCTGTTCTGCAAAATGAGAGAATAAGGTCTGCGGCTTGCTCTTTTTCTTCCATTTTTTATTTAATGCAAATGAGACAATGAAGAGTGTGCGTACTTACCTACAGGTCCTACTTGGATGAAAAACTCCCATAGTAATTCTTCTGAAACTTGGGCATCCAAATTTCCAACATAGGCTACTGTAGCATCTTGATTTCTTTCAGCTGTATGCTGCCCTAATAGATTGGCTCCTATGCCCGGTGTTATCCTGCTGGTCATTTTCTGCTTAATACTGCTAGACATTCTGCTCAAACCCCATCATGTTGTGGCTCTAGATCTGTATTTGTATTTGATTTGTTGTCCTTCCCCTGATAGTTATATGGTAGGTGCTCCTAAAGCGCTGGAAAAAAATTAAGAAAATTTCTTGCGAAAGCGGGAAAACTCCTCGCAAAAAATTGAGAACATTTCTGGCGAAAGCGGGAAACTCCAAGAAAAAATCCTTTTCAAAGGAAATTGAATATGAAACCTTAAAAAACTCGACTAATACACTAGCGGAAGAGAGAAAAAATCCGAGCAAGATTATTTATATATATCTCAAAAGAAATTGAATAAGAAAACTTAAAAATATTGAATAATATAATTATTTCCCCACCCGCTCTACAATCATGTATAAGGTTGATGTGTGATCAATTGTAAGGTTGGGTAGTGTCTAATTAACTGTATGGTAAGATGTGTGATCAATTGTAGGGTAGGGTAGGGTAGGTAGTGTCTCATTAATTGTAATCAATATATTTAAGAATATTTAAAAAAAAAAAAGGGAATGGTAAATAAATAAAATATTTTTTCATACTTACTCTAAAGGTATGGTAAATATATATATATATATCAGAGCTATGGTAAATAAAGAAAAATTTCTTTTATTTTTATTCCATAAATTTTTTTATATTTAAAAAAAAAACTCAAAAATGAGGTTTTATTTAGATGAAGTTTATGGGAATAATACCATGGGATAAATTAATATTAATACCATAGGTCAAATACCATATTTATAAAAGACGTATGGTAAATAAATAAATTTAAAAGAGGTGATGTGGCTAAGGGCTGGGGCTAACCGCCCGCCCCCGCCGCGCTAACTCTCAAATCTTTAGTCGGTGGTTATGCGTTGAAACCGTGACCTAGGGCCAAGCGTCAAACTCTACCCTTTTCATATTAACCCTTTATGTGTCCACCTGTGGTTACATGCCGCGCCATGGGACTGGGCTAGGGCCTACATCCCTTCCCCCCTCCACCAAACGCATGTCTGGTATGTGCTCAGTCCTATAGCTTGCAAATATGAATAGGAGTTGGGGTTGGTCCACTCTCCTTTGCTCCATCCACCTCCATGACAAGTCATATAGGTGCGATACGACTAGGGGTTAGGGCTCACCGCTCGACCCCTCCTCCCAATGCACCCATACATGTGATTCAAATATAAGTGACAGACATTATGGTTGAGAACCACTTGTAGGTGAGATGGTAAGGCTTTGGAGTTTTTTGTGGCAGGTCATCAGTTTGATTCCCACTAAGGCCTTCCGACCCTTAATAATGTTTTAGCCAATGTGGAGGCGCTAGGTGGCGGCCTCTAGTTGGGCCACGTGGTAGCTTCCCATTGGGAGAACAAAATACACTGCGACCAATAAAATTGGGCCAACTCACACTTTAGTATCAAAATTGCAATTTTTCATTTCCGGAGTGACACAATTAAAAATTACTAACGTAAATAACTAATTCATATACTTGTTGTACTTATTATCTTGTCATATTTTTATTCTTAGACTATATTAGTCATTTACGTTAATCATTATTAATTTTTTCACTTATTATCTAGTCATATATTTTAGTCCTAGACTAAATTAGTCATTTTTAGTTTGGTCACTTATTATCTAGTCATATATTTTATCCCTAAACTAAATCAGTCGTTTAAGTTTGTCATTTTTAGTTCGGTCACTTAAAATTGCTCAAATTTAGTAGTAATTCACATGAAATAATTGCAGTGACTAACTTTTTTAGTCACCTAGTCACTAATTACATCATTTTCTACTAGTGCTTCATCAAACCTGCATATATTTCTTGAAACTTTACCTTCATCATTCCTTTATCACTGACTGGTATTACTTTCTCTGTCACATCTGAACTAGCATGTAGATACATCAAGTTTACATCTTCCACAAATAGGTTGTTATCAAAAATGAAACTCATCGAGTAGGTTGCCATCAAGGAAAACACATTACATCATAGTGTCAACAACAAGATTACTAGAATCCTTTGTACGGTTGACTCAGTTAACACAGTCGTCAATGTGGGGGATTCCTAATTGAAATGTTTGGCGAAATCCTTTGGACTGTTGACTCAGTTGACACAGTTGAAAATAGAGGACTGTGGGATAGAATTCTTACCACAAGATCTTCTGAAGATGAAAAATCTCCAAATTTTATACCTATCAGATTGTCCTTTACATGAACACCCATTTAAAATGGTAAATTCAGAAAGAGATATAGGATCATTCGATCAATGCATGTCTGGGCTCCAATAATTAGGGTTATCAATCACATAAATCAGTGAGGTTTTATTTTACGAAGGTCTTTGTCTGAACCTAGAACAACTGTCTTTATCATTTTGTAAGGAATTGAGGAAAATAGGAGGGCTTTGCAATGTGGAAAAACTTAGAGAGTTAGACATCCACGGGTGTAAACAATTACAGGAACTGTCTAGTCTTGAAATGTTGAAATCTTTGGAGGTGATTAAGGCTACTTGGTGTGGGATTCTGAAAATCATACTAGGGTTGGCACAGTTGACAAAGCTTCGATCTTTGAAAGTGGATTATTGCAAGGAGATACAAGAGCTGCAGGGGGTGGAGCATTTAATGTCGTTGCAAGAGCTTAATGTTTGTAATTTTCCCAAACTACAATGGGGTGAGGGAGTACTTGAGAAACTGTGCTAACAGTTGATGGGAAATGTCCAGACATGATGTTAGGATTGCGTTGTGAAGAAAATTTCTTGGATAATTAGCCTTGAGTAGTTGTTAAAAGGTGTAGTACACTTGGATGGAATTTATTTTATTTTATTTTTAGATAAAGTTGTTTATATTTTGTGGAGAGTTGAAGGCTTTTGAATGCGTATGTATGGTCTCATAATTGGACCACTGTTGGTTACTGTGTACACTTCTTTATTTACTTATTACATTTTTTCAACAAACTTAGTATCAAAATCTATATGGTGATCACTCTATATAAGTTTTAAGTAATTAGTTAGAGTGTAAAGATTAAAATTTAATTTTAATTTTGCAAATGAATAATAGAGTGTAGAGATTAAACTATTAGATTTTTTATAGTGCTTGTAATATAAACTAAATGCGTCTGCAAAAATAAATTTGACGGATATTTATTTGTATTTTTTTATTATTTGACGGATATGACCTATATATTATTATAGCTTGAAATATTAAAATCCTTCCAAATTTCTATTTAGAAGTGGGTTCAAACTTGTTTTTATATTTAAAAAGTTCTGATTCAGTCGAATTGATCATGTTGAAATTGAGATCAATTTTTCTCAAAATATATCATACTTAATAGTTTGACCAAACTATTTGAGAAATTTCAAAAATTATTCACATGATTTATAGAATTTTTGAAATTATATAAATTATGACTGTAATTTGAATTTTTTAAGTAATATAAAACATGTACATCTATAATATTATTGAACCATATTTTATAATAAATTGAAAAAAAAAAAATTAACCATTATAACACTTCTGTTAACAAAAAAAAATTGATTTCATATTTATAACAAAATTAGAGAAAACAACTGAAATTTTCTTAAACATCCTACAAAACTTATATTAACAAAAAAAAATGCTTATATATTCATAACAAAAAAATTAGCTAAAACATATAAAATACTTGAGTGTAAATCAAATTTATATAGCTTACTGCCATTGATAATGAGCATAGGCATGGATGTTATTTGGTGGTCTAGCAAATGAGGAAGTGCCTTTTTCTCCTTTTTCAAAGGAATTATCTTATATGGGGCAAAAATATTAGAAAGCGAGGTGTTTTTATTTTTATATAGTTGGAGTTTAGAATATGAGTTTTGTGGTTATCTTTATAACGGGATGATATAGTGTTTCATCTTCAAAAAGACGATATATCAGATCATGACGATATATCAGATCATGTCAAGGATTTAAATAGATGAAAAAAAATTTAACAAATAAATATTTTTATTAAGTTGTAAAAAATATAATCTAATAATTTATTTATAATTATTTTTATATAATATAATTTTATTATTATTACTACATTTTATTATAAATTTTAATAGTCAAAAGAATGGAATAGTCTATATGCAAAAATGAGTAATAAAAACAAATATAATAATAGTCTATTATTATTTTATTATAAATATCAATAGTCAAAGGAAAATGGAATAATCTATAGTAAAAAAAAAATTAGTGTGTTTTTATTACTCATTTTTGAATATAGACTATTCCATTCTTTTGACTATTAAAAATTATAATAAAATGTAATAATAATAATAATAATAATAAAATTATATTGTATAAAAATAATAATAAATAAATTATTAGTTTATATTTTTTAGAAGTCAATAAAATTATGTATTTTCTCTTTTTAATTCAAACTAGTCATTACATCATAACGGCTAATTAGATCTTCTTTTCATTTATTTAAATCCTTGTTATGATGTGATATATCATCTTGCCATGAAGATGAATTACAATAATTAATTCTAAACATGTGAAAAAATCAATTCATATATGAAAATATCGGTTCATATATGTAAAAAAAATCGATTCATATGTAATTATTACTGAAAGTTTCTCTATACTAATAATATGATATTATAAAAAGATGATAAGTTCTTATAATTTAAAAATAATTTTTCCTTTTGAAATTTACAAAAAAAAACTATAAATCACCATTTAATTTTAATAAAAAATAACCATCATCATTTAATTATACTCATAACAATATTATTATAACACAGCCACACAACATTGATAACAAACTCGTTAACAACATATGAATAATAACAATATAATGCAGAATTACATAACCATATCATATGGTTCTACTCATAACAATACCATCATACTATAAATAATACCATTAATTTAACCATATTGTAAATGGCATAAAATCATAAATAAACTTTTGAGTTAAAATATCAATCTATTTGACTAGGTATATTTTTGAATTATAATAATTATTATTAATATCAAATTATTTATGATATTCCATTATTAGTATAGATCTATTTTAATTAAGGATCTAGCAAAAGGTGAGAGGAATCAAATCTTTTTAGGGGCAATTTTTTTATTATAAATTTGCACATCCAAATATTGCATCCTTAAGGACTTGACAAATGATGATTAAGATCTCTCTCTCTATGTGTGTGTGTGTGGATTCAACCCCTTAAAAATCCCTTGAATTGATGATTAAGATCTCTCTCTATATGTGTGTGTGTGTGGATTCAACCCCTTAAAAATCCCTTGAATACATGGAATAAAATAGCTTGAACATGCAACTCCAACAAATATTCTCTCCATTCAAAATTAACCCTTAATAAAAGGGTTAAAATGTAAAATAATGCTACTTGAAATGCTATAACAATAAGAATTTAATTTTTCAATTACTTTGTATACTATTATTATTATTATTTTAAGCCACATATAATATGTAAATTGTTGACTTTGAAATAATTTAATTAACATGAACATTGAGATATTTTATTTATGGATTGCAATGCCCACATTTTATTAATTTTTTTTCTATTAATATATTTTTAAATACATTTCAATATTACTTAATTGTATATGTTAAAATAATTTATATAATGCACATTGAATTTGACCTGGCATATAGAGATGAGAATCTCCTCTTCTCTTCTAACCTTGGAAGCAGCTTTGTCTACCTCAGAAGGTTTGCTTTTCCCTTCACCCACCACTTCATTAGGGGAGTTTTGAGGTCTAAAATGGGTCTCCTAAGGAAATTTTAAAATAATAGTGGAAATAATAAAATAATATTAGATTACATCATCAAATTTTAAAGGGAAAAAAATAAAAAATTATTTTTTCAACTCGTGTTTTCAACTTATCTTCCTATGGGTTTACTCAAATTTCGAGCAGAAACGTTCGTTGGATGCAAAATTTGATCCCTCATCTAAGAAGTACCCATGTTGCATACTTTCGATGGACCCTACTACATGAAAAATGGGAAATAAATGAAAAACATGATTACAATCATGTTTTCTCATTTTTCGTGTAGCAAGGTCCATAAAAAGTATGCAACACGAGTACTCCTTGGACGAGGAATTAAAATTTTCATCCAACGAGTACTCCCACTCGAAATTTGAGTAAAACCTTAGGGAGATAAGTTGAAAATACAAGTAGAAAAAATAGCTTTATTATTTTATTATTTTTTAATCTTTTTACTTTTTTACTCCAAAAATGGTGAATCATCCCCCATGGTTGAAATCATCATCTTGAATCCTATTGGTTCTTATAAATTTTATTTTGGTTGTACATTTTTCTTCGGAGGCTCATTTTAGACCTCAAAATTCCCCTAATGTGTATAAAGAAAATTATGTTTTATCTTCTAGTTTTGAGGACTTGTCACTAGGGTTTTAGTCCCATGATCCATAGGGAGGCGATTTTTTGTCTCAAATTTCGTTTGGATACTCTGGTTATAGGTTCGCCCCAAGATTTTCATAGCTATACAAAACATGTTAGTGCTGGGGAAAATAGGCCTTTAGAGGTGTCTCTTTTGGTGGCAGGAGGGCTAAGGTTTGAGAACCTTTGTCGAGTAGTATTGATTCAATGTGAGGGTTTCTCGGCGGGCTCTGTAAGGGATGGGGTGTATTATGTTGGCTTAGAGAATGGTTTTGTGGGAGGATCCTTGGGGCGTAATGTGGTTGGCAGTTTAGGGTTTTTAGGTCTACAAAATGGGGTGGGAATTTGTTTTGATGAACCTATTTTAAGGCATATAGTGCTACCCTCAAACTACTTTCCAATTTGTGGAATCGGGGTTTAGGAAGGAATAAGAAGGTCTAAGGTTCATAATTAACAAGAGGAGAGGCCTTATGAGCCTCGAGGCATATAAGAGGTGCCATGACTCATAAAAAAGGGAAATAAGGTTAAATGTACCAAGGTCAAAGCATACCTAGGAAACTTGTTTCTTGGAGAAGGGGTACAGTACGAATAAGTTATGTATATGACAGATAGGGTGTTGGTCAACAAAGTTTGAGGAAGAAACTTCTTGACTGAGAAGCTTCGAGGTTGGGTCGGGTTGGTATGGGAGAAGAATCGTTCATATCTCCTATTTGTCCAAATTATCCTGCGATGATGGTTTTCATTCAAATTTCAATTGGTCGAAGATGCAAATAGGGTTTTGAGTAGGGTCTAGTGCATCAATTGAGCTTCGGTCTTACCAAAGAGGTGAAGTCCTTTTTTATGTGAATAGAGAAACATTGGGGGTCAGAACAATATAGGTAAGACTTCAAGTATTAGCCATGCAATTTTGGTCCATGGACATCTTCTTACAAATTGGGGATAAGATGGGGATGTCATTGGAAGCAAATAGATCCTTTCAAGTCAGAGTTCAAATGGTAATAACATGTATGATGGTCAACATGGACACTCGCGAAGGGTTAATTGCAGCTTTGAATATCCCATACCGTGGGATGGCTAATAAGAAAATCCTGGAATATGAATTCATTCCATTCTATTGTCGAAGATGTCACAAAGTAGGTGAATTTCTAAAGGATTGCATGTTTCCCTACACTAAGAAAAGAGGGATGAAATCACCTTTTGTGAGTCATACAGGGAGAAACGATGTGGAACCCTCAACTGGTCATGGAGTGGAGAAGCTTGGGATAATTAATTAGCAAAAGGATCTCATCTCCAGTTCGATAGATGAAGACGATAGGTTGCTAAGAGCTAAAAAGAAAGCTCTTGCATCAGTAGCCTTTGCACCATCTTTCTTAGGTTGGTTTTTATTGGCCACGATAGGAACATTTCTATTCCTCAAATTATATTGTTTATGCATCTCAAAAACAGCATGTTGATACCCTTTCAGGTATTATGATTGTGTTTCAGTTTCATCCTTACACATGTCATTACTAGATTCATCATGCTACTCTTTTGTTAAAAACATCCCTGTTTCATCCTCATCTAAATAGTGAATGATATCTTCTTGAATTTTTGGCTACATCTCTTCGTCATCTACTAGGTTTTACTGGAAAGGGGGCCTAACTTGTTTATCTAGCTGATTTCTTAGTTCTCTTGGTCTCTGCTGAATTTGAGGTCTTCTAAAACGTGGATTTCTGATTTGTGTTTCTGGTTGTGCAGGAGGAGGAGGATTGTTTCCAAGGGCTATTTTATCCATAAGTCTTTCCATGGTTTTCATCATAGTGTCAAATTTCACATCTAAAGATGTAGAGGTTTGTTATTCCTCTTTTACTCTTCCTTTCCCAATCTTTGACCTTTTTGCTGAAACCATGTTAAATTCTACCTTCACAACATGATTTTTCATATCAGACAAAGTGGCATACTCCCTCTCTCTTAGCAAAACTAAAAATTCATAATCAAAAGTTGCAACATAACGCAATTGGGCAACTCCTGGGGGAGGTTTTATATGAGCAGGAGTGGAGTTGTAAACTTTGTTAAACCTTTTTGAAAAATCTTGCACCGACTCATTGCTTGCTTTCTTCAAATTGTTATATTTAGTCAAGTCTTGGACATGATTTACCTTACTTCCCCATTTCCTTAAAAATTTGTCTTTTAATTTATCCCAATTTTGTATACTTTCTGGGGTTAAGGCTTTAAACCATTTTCTCACTTCACTAATAAAACTTTGCACAAACAATCTCATTTTAACATCTTCATCATATACCTCCTCTAGGTCTATAAAGTCATTAAATTGGTCAACATGATGTTCTACAGTGATTCCCTCCTCACCTCCAAATGTTTTTATCCTAGTAGAATATCCTTGTGGGAGATCATGAAGTTGAGTAGGAAAAACAAGAGGGGCATATCTAGTAGGGTCTGCAGGAGGAGGAGGAGGAACTCTAGCCATTATAGGAGTGACAGTAGATGTACTAGTTGAAACTACAATAGGGGAGGTGCCTATCAAACTATTAGAAGTAGTGAAAGAAGATGTGATGTTAGGAAATTGAGTCACATGAAATTTCAGCTCATAAATAAAAGAAATCCACTCAGTTAAAGGGATACCAGCTCTTATTTTCAACGGGAATTCAAATGGATCAAGTTATTTTAGTTTTTCTAAAAAATCATGTTCTAATGACAATTCAGATGTAACAATTTCCCAAAACCCTTCTTTGTCCTCTTTTAAAACAACATATGTAGTTTTAATCCCTAAACTTTGTAGATCTAAGACAATTTATGTTAATTCATTTTCTGATTTAGATCTAAAAAGTGTTTTCTCAAACTTTTCATCAAACTCTAAGTCTTCAAAATTTTGAACACCTCTAGAGCCTGGTAAAGATGAAGCTCTTAAGATATATGAAGTACTTGATTTTGATGAGCTACCAATACCTATGATAATTTTTTCTGGATCATCAACTATCTCTGATGGGTCAAGGTCTAGATTTCTCCTCGTATGAATCTTTTTGGAAGCCACCTTTAAGTTGAAGATGTCAGTGGATTCACCAAGGTAGAAGTACAGCCTCGAATTGTCTGATCTCCTGCTACCTTCAAGAGCTCAGCTACTTTGAAGAGAATCACCTAGGATAATGCAGCTTTCGAATTCCCGATAGACGCACCAAAATGTTATGGCTAGGCTAGAACATGTTGGGTTGTGTCAACCTCCAACACAACATAAATATTTCAAACCAAATTTTAACTGGAAGTTAGCCCTTCCAGTCTGCGAGGGCTCTCTCAAAATACCTATAATATTCTTAGTATAAAACTCAAAATTTTAGAAGGTTAACTCTGTACTTTTCATGTTATTTTTGCAAATGTCAGAGTGTGATGACTGCCACCATTGGGCATGGAGCCGGCAAAGGAAAATCAATTACAAACAAATTGTTTTCATGGAAGCTGAGGAAATTTTGGTTGTAAAATGGTGTGAAATAAAACATTTATAGTGAAAACATAACAAATGAAGGAAGCTGGAGCATCTGACATCAATTTCAAGTAATCAAATTGCTATGAAACTGATAACAACACATAAAACATGAACATATAACATATGAGCCAAAACAAAATCTCATGTGAAAAAGACACTCTGCTGCAAATGTATATTAACTGAAGAAAAATATTACAAAGATGGTTCTCTCACATCATCCCTCAACCCCTTCAAAGTGAAAAAGTTACACATATATAGAGTGAGGTCCCCATTACAATAATCTTCCACTTGGGCTAGAATCGATGCACAACTAATAGACTTATTTCTAATTGATTTACAAAACATGGAGCCTTTGTAGGGATATTTTTGTTTCAACGGAATTTGAATACAAAAAGGAGTCTCTTATCATTTATGAACTCAACAAATTTTGTTGATGACCCTCATCAAAATGCAACCAATCTGTTGATTGTGCTCGAATGCTTTGTACTGGAGTGCTGATGTGTTGGAGTGTTGAGCTTGTTGCCACATGGATGCTGACTTGTCTTCCTAAAAAATAGGAGTCCATGGGATGAAGATGAATTGTAGCTCATCTAATTCCTTTTTGTCTAATTGCCAAAAAACTAATCAAGACTTCATTACGCAGAAAAAGCAAAGTTAGGCAGTTTTGTAGCGAACTTTGGTAGAAAATTCCAAAAAACACCTTTCTGCTACCAATCTAACAGTTTTGTAGTGAACTTTGGTAGAAAAATCCAAAAAACACCTTTCTGCTACCAATCTGACCTCTCTGACAGTTTTGGGGTCTTCATTGATGTTTATTAGCTAAACACATGCCTTTAGAACTCCCTTAACTGAGGTTTAAACTTGATTTTTCCTCCATGATAAGCTACATCAATTTCGTAGCAAATATTCACCTTCAATATAGGGAGTTTCTATGAAACTGTCAACTTTCTGATTTTTTTACTTTTCATGATTTCTTCCACCTCCATGTCATTTCTAATAGTCTGTACAAGGTTGTACACTACTAAAAATATTGGTTAAATATATCATAGGCAAAAATTAAGGATATTAACATGTTCAAGGAGTGCCATCTATTTCAGCAAAAAATATGAGACCTTCCTTCAAAAGCACAACTTTGATCATTTCAATTTGTGTTTCTAAGGCTTTTACATATCCCTGCAACTTTTTCATGACTGCTTGTAACCATTTTTTCCTTCTGTACATGTGTTTCATCATTCTATGCAAAGGCATAGTCCTCTTCACCAATTTTCTATCTTCTTCTCCAATGGTTTCATAGAAATCAAGCTTCTTTGACATATATTCTTCTAACTCATTAAATAGTAGTTTAGTTTATATCACCTCCTGCCTAGCTTCTATTTTCTTGGAAAACCTCCACTTCACTTTTTTCTTGTACATGCTCCTTTCCTTTCCTTTTCTTTGATGGCTCTGGTTTTTCTAAGGGCAGTTCAAGCATATTTTGCAATTGGATGTTGTGATCTTGTGACAGGTTTCCTAGGTTTTAAAACAAAACCTGATTCTTCTTGTGTAAAGTCAAACTTCTTGGCTCTCTTGATCTTCTTTTTAGTTAATGCCTTAGTGATCTCTATAGACTGCATAATTGGACTTTCTTCAATCTCAATATGACTTTCATCAATCTCAATAGCTTCTAGGATATCATATAATTTTCCCTTCCCTTTCCTTTGACTTATAGTCACCTTCCTCTTGGTGCTTGTAGAAGTCTTTACTGTTGCCACAGGTTCTATCGCAGGTTCTGCTTCAGGATCAGCTACAGGCTCAGCCTCAGGCTGCTTCTCCTCCCTAGGGGTTATGGATTGGGACTTTGGAGGTTTCCTAGGGGTGGCAGTATCTAACTCATAGCCACTTAAAAATAAAAAGGTGAGACAATATTTGTTTAACCTATTTAACTCTTCAACAACTAGAAATTTAATAAGACTATGATGGAAAACAGAGGTATTATTGGCATCAGGCTTGGCTTAGGCCTTGTCAACCATATTTCCCAAACTTCTAAATAGATAAAAAGGAATTTCTAGGGGTTGTTTACCTATGAAATGCAATAGTAATTTGAAATGGTATTAGTATACCATGTTGAACCTTTATTCACATGTGAATTACTTATGGATGACCATTAGGAGTTTACAAAAATGTTCTTTGAGGCAAGTTCTGGATATGCCTGTAGTCATATCAATCCCTTTGTGCTCTTCCTTAAGAAACTCATCACAATTCTGCCACTAAAATTTTTTCACTTTAAACCAAATTTCTCCAGACCTATGGATTTATGTAGCTCAAGCAATGATGTCAGAGGAAACTGAAAAGTTCAATATTCCCACCTTAGAGTCTGTCCTTGTAAAATTAATGGCAAAGTCTCTGGCAATTTTCCCATGGTAACCTTGTAGCTTCTGATAGAAACGAAGGCATCCCACGCTGGAAAATGCCTGAGTGAAGGCAAGGTCCTCCTCCAGTAGTTTCATATCCATTGGTTCATATCTCACAACTGAGCCTCCTTTATATTTCTTCCTCTGTGTCATGGCTTCAACACTACTTACCACCTGCAAATTACCCTAAAGACAAGTAGACATGCTTTGACAACACTGGACTCTTCCCTAAAGACAACAAGACCAAGCTTATGATAGCAAAATTAAACCATTCTAAAGTGGAAAGAAAAACGATGTAGGAGTGAAGTATACGGTGTAACCTTTTTTGGGGAATTTTGGATGAAGATAAATGGCATGTTTTTATAACCCACCGTGACTCTGACCACAACCCCTTTTTAAAAATGTACCGTTATCCTACCATTACCACAACAATAGACTTTCGTAGCGAGACAAGTGTTCGAGAAGGCAGATCTGCTACAGAAGTGTCAGGAACTTTCGTAGCAAACCCTCGGTTTTTCTAACTGGAGTTGCTACGGAATCCTAGAAAACTGTTAAAATGCCAATCATGACCCAATATGCCCAATACCCATGGAAGGTTTGATTTTCACCTTTATGGTTAAGCCTACCTAAATTGACAATGACCCTACAACCTGACTATATGACAAAAATTACCTTTGTACATGAATTTTATTTTGAGAATACTCAAAACCCTAACTAATTTAACTAATTGGCTCAAAGACTAATCCTAGGTGTTATATTGGATAACATAGACAATGAAACATGGCATAATCTAGATACTCTATGAGCATTTAGAGAAGTGATAAGCTCATGAGATAGACGATAAAAAGAGTTACCTCTGATAAAAGGATCCTTCCCAAGGATAACCTAATATCCATTTCCCACTTTCTAGGCAAGCCATTTTACAATCCAAGGTAAAGCCTCTACTAGACCCCTACAAGAAATTGACCCAGAAGGATATATTTCTGAATATTGTAAGACCTCAACCACTCCAAAATAGCCCTATTATATAAGTATTTCTTGATAATGATATGAATCCAAAGACATGTACCTATGATAGCCCGTCAGAGACCCTTCATGGCAAGGGCGAGACCAAACTAATGTATATTTTTAAAACCCCATCCCACAAGGAACTCTTCCCAAATGGAAGCAAGACCTTATCTTCTTACCAAACCAAAGAAATTGAACATACATTGATGAATTTTACGAATGTAGATTTAGATATCTTAGAAAGTGTTAACTAGTAAACCGAAATGCTCTCCAAAACTGACTTCACCAAATTCATTTCATTGCCCAAGGAAAACCACCTGTAACACCGATTTCTAACTATGCATTCAATCATCTTAATAAGCCAAGAAAAATTCTTCCACATGGTAGCAATTTGACTTTAGGTGATATCCCAGGTATGTAATGCCTTTTTCGATGGGAGCCACCTTGAACAAAAGGATAAAGACAATAGATTCAATGGTCTAATATGGAATGTTATTATGTGGAAAGGAATATTTAAGACATTCGATCTCCATACTAGATGCAATGCAAAAAATAGGAGAAAATACACCGAAAAAATTCCATTCAGTGATCAGCCCTTCCCCAAAGATTAACACACCATCAATAAAGAGTAGATGTCTTAATGATAAGGACTTGCACACCTTAAACCCTTTAATGAGACCCTTCATTTGGGCCTTATTGATCATTTGGCTCAGACCGTCTATGATAAGAAGAAATAAAAGGGGAGATGAAGGGATCCCCTGTCTCAAGCCTCTAATGCTGGTGAAAAAATAAAATGGGGATCCATTGACAAGCACCGAGAAATTTGCAAATTTTACACACCCTGTGATCCAATTTGCGTCCTTTACATCAAAACTGATATGGAGGAGCAAGAGCCTAAGGAAGTCCCAATTCACTCTGTCGTAAGCTTTGACCAAATCCATTTTATGTTTCATCGCACTAAGTTTTTTAGTATTAATGGAATGCAAAGCCTCTTAAGCCACACCAATGGCATCATGAATCAGCTAACTAGGATGGATATCAAACTATTCTAGAGAAAGCGAGACAAAGAGCTTACCTTTTATTCTGTTGAAGAGGACTTTAGCAATGATTTTATAAATCGGGTTACATAAGTATATTGGCTTGAAATCATTGAAGGTGAGAGGTTTTGAGCATTTGGGTATCAGAGCAATAGAAGTGGAATTTATTGCCCCAGATAGTGATCGTATATTCCTCGCCTCTTGCACAATCAGAAAAATGTCATTTCCCATCAATACAAAAAATACAAGAAATAATTCAACGATCCACCCATTAAAGCCAAAGGTCTTATCCTTGATAAATGATTTGAAAACCACTTTAACATACTTTCTAATCACTTTAATTATTATATTAAACTTATAACATATTTAAAAAAAAAAAAAAAAAAAACAAAACAAAACAAAAACTTAATAATAAAAATATTTATATTAAACTTATAATATATAAAATACTTAATAATAAAAATATTTAGAAAAAAAACAATAAGCGAACCCAAAACCCCTTGATATCATGCAATCTATATCGTTAAGATTGGTGGAAAAACAAAAGCAAAAACATATATAAATACAAGGGTAAAGTCCGCTCAATAAATCCATCCGTGTATCAAGTGCTTTGGAGTGGGAGGTTAACAATTGAATTCTTATAATGTCCTTAGGCTGGATGGCGTCCGCTTTCTATTTATAGTTCGATTTCTATTTATCGTTTGTTTTTCTTTTGGTTTGAATGTTACAATTCTAATTGTGTAGTGTATAATGGTAAATTATTAGTAATGGTTTTAAAAAGTACAAAGATACATTTAAAATTGAAGATTTGGAAATATTATTTTTCAAGAATAAAATAAAAAATAAGTTTATAATTAAATTTTAAAATAAGTTATATAATTTCAAAAAAGTTTTTTAATAATATAAATAATTTTTTTTTATAAAATACAAATAACTAAATAAGTTTTATTACATTCACCATAAAATAATAAATAAATATTTATTTTTACTTAAACTTTACATACATACAAAATCTATAATAAAAAACTTTTAAATCTTACAACTTCATAATTTTGAAATAATAAAAAAAAAAATTTAAATTTTAAATTTTACATGCTAACATTTGACTCTGTTTATACATAGTGTTTCATTATCACCGAAACACTTTTGAATGGTCATGCTGATTTTAAATTTGAGGTCATGCTGATTTTAAATTTGAACGGACCAAACAACTTTTGTCCAACATTAGAAATAGACTTAATATATATTTTTATTTTTTTAACTCATTTTTAAATTTCAACTTTCCGGGCCAAATAAGCGTGGTCCTCCAGCAAAAAAGGATAAAAAATGCTTGTTCGGAAAGAAGCATTTATTTTTAGATATCCATATTTTGGATCAAATAAATGTGGTCTGTTATAAAATGGGACCATAATTGTTTGGTAGCAAGCGTTTTAAATTTTTAAATAAATACATCATTTGTAAAAATCTCTCAATGAACTCCAAATCTCAAAAAAATCTCAAATTTGAAATAATTTTATAATTATTATAAAATTTTATTTTTTGAAATTTAATAATATATTTTAGAGCTATTAAATTCTTAATTAAAATTTAAAAAAAAAAACAAGACTTTTATTTTATTTTACATTATTATATAAACAATTCTATCTTTTAATATAAGGATATTTGATTATTTTAAAGAAATTAATAAAATATAAAATAATAATATCTATTTTTCTAAATATTTAATTATTAAAATAAAATAATTTTTATTGATATTAGATATTAATATATAAAATTTATATCAAAAGAGAAAATAATTTGGTGAATAATTAATTGCGTGAGTGCTTACATCAAGACTTCAAAGCAAAAAAATGAATAATTTCACTACATACAAAACAATTATAATATTCTACAGTTCAGATAACATATCCACAATTTTTTTACTAAGTATAAGGTTATCAAATGCTGAAGACACAATTTTTTGGTCTAATTTTTCTAAAATTTGGTAGGAATTTATTGAAAATAGAAGTTTCATAGATAACCTTGCACAATCGAAGTGCTCTATAGGTTTTTTAAATGTTGAATGTGCTCTACAAGTTTTTTAGATGTTGGATCCATATATAAAATGCTAAATCCATATATACAATCAAAAAACCATTTTAAATAACAACAATCAAAATTTTACGTCACAATATTTACACCAAATTCCAACACCTATAACTTCAAAAAGTCGACAACTCCCTTATCAAAACCCTTATTGAATTCACAGATTCACAACTCATTTCCCAATTCCATGGCCACCAATCGGTCAAAGCTTGGAAAGGGTGTTCCACTCCAGAATATACAGAGACCAAAAAGGAAGCTCGCCATGCGAGCCCTTGGAGGTTGGGTGTCTCACAAATCTTTGGGATGGAGATCAACTAGTTCTGGTCTGAGTGACCATCAAAGTCCTGCTTCAAAGCTCAACAAAAATAGCAAGTGAACATAACGCTTTGATAAGTAAAAAATACACTTGTGGGCAACTGGATATATACAGTGAAGAATACATTTGTGAGAAACTGGATATATACAGGAAAGAATACACCAACCGATTAAAATATTTTGAAAGATTTTACATGGAGAGATTTTATTTTTATTTTTCTTAGAACTTGCTAGATACGAAATTAAGATATATCTACAAATTCCGCAATTAATTTCTCCCAAATCCAATGCTCATCATCTGCTTAAACTCCATATAATTAACCATCCCATCTCCATCTTTGTCGACTTTCTGTATCATCTTCTTGCACTCCCCAATCGCTCGGCCTTCTTGGAGGCCCAGCGACTTTAGCACACACTGGAGCTCTTCCACCGTTATCAAACCATCGCCATTCTCGTCGAAAACGTTGAATGCCTTGGCCAGATCCGCGTCTTCGTGCTCTGCTTTTGCGTCTTCTTCTTCCCCCTCTCGCTTACCACTTATCGATTCATACAGTGCAACAAACTCATCAAAATCCACATACCCATCACCATTGACGTCCACGGTTCGAATCGTGGAGGCCAATTCCTCTTCGCTGATGCACAGCCTAAGCTTATCGAAGGACTCTCTCATCTCCTGTTTGCTGATCAGCCCGTCGTCGTTCTTGTCGAAGGTCGAGAAAACCCTCCTCAGTTCCTCTCGCCCAACGGCCTTTTCTAACACCCCCTCGTCTAAGTTTTCCGCCATTGTTAAAGCCTTTTCAGAGGGCTTAAAGTCGAACCAGAGCTCAAATTTCCTGCAAAAGAAAGAAGTGGATAAAGGCTGTAAAGAAAATGGGTTCTCAGATCTAACCTCGCTGTCTCAATATCCACTGAAGATTTCACAAATTCTTTGATTTATTTAATTGAATTTGGATCCATGAAACCCATCAAAACAGAGTCAATATATAGTATTGTTAGAGGGTTGTAACAAACAAACTGCGCCACACAACATAATGTTGAAATTCGCTTCTGAGAAAAACTCTAGTCTCGCACGCCAACGCCATGATTTAAAAATACGGCTGCCTAAAGAGCTATAGTATCTTCCACACACCACATTCCAGAGATCCTTCGGCGGAGTGGAGTGGGAATCGATCGGAGAATATAAAATTGACGATTCTCACCAGAGTGGGCTAACCATTCGACGGAATGGCCTTGAGTTTTGTGCCCCCGGCAGACCGCTGAATACATCCAGCGAATGCCTCCGGCAAATGCGGGCCCCACACCCCTCACCATCTCCGTCTCCGTCCATCCCCGCGTTGTTACCATTACCATTCCCCGTCAATTGTCCCGTAATGGGCTAACTCTCACCGTTTCGAGCCATTCCTTGTGTACGCTCACACGAGCCGTCATGCAGGCTCGCGCAGCCACTTCAGGGCCGAATTGACATTGGAGATTGACATTTTCTCCATTTTGAACTGAATTACTCGCTCGGCCTTTATGGCTGCTATCTACCAGCTCGGCCATTATGGCTGCTATCTACCAGAGTTTCCGCGCAAACGCATTTCAAATTTATGCAGAAATCCCAAGAGTAAGCTAACCCTCTATTTATTCATTCCGTCGACCAAACGTTTCGTCAATTCATTCAGTCAAGTGCGTTTTTTCTCCATTCGGTCGAGTCATTCAGTCGAGTGCGTTTCTCCATTCGGTCGAGTCATTCAGTCGAGTGCGTTTCTCAATCGAGAGCATAGCAGAGCAAAGCAGATCAGAGCAGTAGCAGTAGAACAGAGGAGTACTAGCAATTGGAGCAGAGCAGAATAGAGCCCCTGGTTCTTCCTCCCTTCCTTATCAACAGAGCAGAGCAAGGTGAGTAAATTTTCTTCAATGCATTGCTGCAAGCAACTGCAGTAAATTCTAGTGTTTATTTCTGTTTATTTATGGAGTAAGCTAACCATTCCTTTTTTATTGGAGTAAGCTAACCATTCGACTAAAACGCCTTCGGGTTTTGTTATTTATTTATTTCAGTCGAATGGTTAGCTGTTACCGCCATTGCGCAAAATTAATATTTACATTGGTGGCAACACACCGTTACAGTGGCGGCAACTCGCTGTTTCCGCCACTGTAATAGCGAGTTGCCGCCACTGCGCAAAATTAAAATTTACAGCAGTGGCAACACAGTCTTACAGTGGCGGCAACTCACTTTTGCCACCACTGTATCATCGAGTTGCCACCACTATAACAGCGAGTTGCCGCCGCTGTAAATTTTAATTTTGTGCAGTGGCAGCAACTCGCTGTTACAGTGGCGGAAAGATTTACAGCGACGGCAACACACTCTTATAGTGTTGCCAACATTGTAATTGTGTTGCCGCCATTGTAAGTGTGTTGTCGCAAATGAAAATAATTAAATTTTTATTTATATTGCAAACTTCATTTTGTTTTTATTTTGTAGAGAGAGCTGTATTTATTTTTTATTTTCTTGTTTTGCAGATGGTTGCAAAATGGGTGCTAGCTATCCAAATATGGTGCCATCCGAACCCAGGGAATGCACGGATAAGATTCGTGCTTCAAAATCAATCACTTAGCCAGGTATATCAAAATAGTAGAGAAATACCTGAGATTACCACGAATAATGAGGCATACTATCATGCTTTGATAGAGGGCCTCACGACTGCATGGAACTATGGTGCAAATGACATTATGGCATACACTAACTCGGAGCTAATAATCAACCAGATGAGTGGCGTCTTCCAAGTTAGAAGACCTAACCTAAAGCCGCTTCAGCAGCAAGAAAAATCCATTGCTGCACAATTCCACAGCTTTGAGATTATGTACCAATCTGATGTCCAAAGGGTCTGTGATGAAATACTTTCTGAAACAGCATCCAAAGGACGTGGATGTGGTAGATTTGTGGAGCCAACATGTGCTCCAATTGTTATTGATAGGCATCGTTATAGATTGCCTATTAATGAATGGATTGTTGCTGTGATTGGGCTTGGGGTTATTATGGGGGGAGTAATATTATTGTACTCATCTTTTTTGAGATAGATTGGAGCATGATCTCCATCATTTTTGTATGAGCTATTTTTAATAGAAGACCTCATTATTTTCTAGTTTTATATGTGATGGATGCTTTTATTTTCTGTGATGGTTTTTTCTGGTTCTATATGTGATGGTTTTATATAACTGTTTATGGAAATTCAAGCCCATTCACATAGAATTAAGTCGAATAATATTCATGAAATGCTGAGACAAATTCTTCAATGACACACAGAGTACATTAAAACCCAAATTACAAAGATGGTATCCCGCATTGTTCATATAACTGTTTATGGAAATCCAAGCCCATTCACACAGAATTAAGTTGAATAATATTCATGAAATGCTGAGACAAATTCTTCAATGACACACAGAGTACATTAAAACCCAAATTACAGAGATTGTATCCCGCATTGTTCATATAACTGTTTATGGAAATTCAAGCCCATTCACACAGAATTAAGTCGAATAATATTCATGAAATGCTGAGACAAATTCTTCAATGACACACACAGTACATTAAAACCCAAATTACAGAGATTGTGTCCCGCATTGTTCATATAACTGTTTATGGAAATTCAAGCCCGTTCACACAGAATTAAGTCGAATAATATTCATGAAATGCTGAGACAAATTCTTCAATGACACACAGAGTACATTAAAACCCAAATTACAGAGATTGTATCCCGCATTGTTCATATAACTCTTTATGGAAATTCAAGCTCTTTACCTATCAAATTCACTGCAAATTTGTGAATTCTTGCCATTGTTCAGTAGGGGGGATCTTCATATTCTTCAGTTTCCTGTAACTTTCAACAGCTTCAGTATATTTGGCAAAGTTAGGCTTTATAGTGAACATATGCTTGATTTCATTTTCCAAAAAGAAAAGATTTTCAAAATACTGAAGAAGTACTTTGCCACTTGGTGATCCTTGTGGCAGTGGTTGTTTAGCTTGCTCTTTTGCATGATTTCTGATTTTCTGATCATAATCTTTCTGTGGCATCAATTTGTCATTTAATGCATGAATGTCTGGCAAACCTGTTTTTGATAATACTTTGTATTTGGCCCAAAATCTTGAGATGGCCAAATTCATGTCTTTACATCTGTCTTCCAAGTCATTCATTATGTTCCTCTTATTCAGGACTTTCTTAATTTGAAGAATGGCTTCTGTCCTGTCAGCAATTTTCAACTCTTCTAACTCTTCCATGCTTTTGCTGTTCAAGAATGCTATGAGTTGAACTGCTTGAGCTGGCTTATTTTCAATCTCTTTCTTCGTTTTATCAATTTCTGCATTAGCATCCTGTAGTAACTCTTTATACTCATAAATTATTTGAATTGAAGGCCATTGAGAGTGAATGCCTTCAATGATTTTTGTCCATAAATGATTTTTAATATATGCAACCTGATCTGTAAGATTCACCCGTGCTTGAAGAATTCTCACCTGTTCTTGTAGTCTATCTGCCCTCTGCTCATGCCCTTTGGAAGTAATCAAGGCATCTCTTTTGGAAGATTCTATATTTTTAATAGTGCCTTTCAAATTAAGTATTTCTTTCTCTTTAATTGACATATATTCCATGGCTCTGATTATGGAAGCTTTGTCTTGTATTGTGTTTACCTGTGAAGTTGAGCAAGAAGAGGCAGACATTTCATGGGAGGTTATTGGCACTGCAGTGGCCAGTACTCCTTGAGGTGCCAAGTGTTCTGCTGAAGTTGATGGAATAGCTGTGCTTACAGTTGGAATCACTGTAGGGATGACAACCTGTTGAGCTTTCTTTAGTTTTTCATTCTCTTGCATGAAAGCTTCTATCTGGCTTTCCATTTCTTTTATTTGACCTGTCATTTTAAGCACAATTTGTTTCAATTCATCATTCTTTGTTTTCTGCTGAAGAATCTCTTTTGCCTGAGAATTTTCAATTGGAGGCAATTTTAGCTGTTTTCTGAGGGCAGCTATATCTTCATTTTTCTGCTTGATCAAAGCCTTTGCAACTTCCATGTTAGCTGGATCAGCTCCTACTTCAATCACCAAGTCTTCTAATGCTTTGATCTTCAAATTGTTGGCATAAAGTGAGGCTTTATCCAATTTCATTTGAGTTTGAAGATTAATCAATGTTTTTTCAAGCCTGATAGAATTCATAGTCTTATCGACTATCTTAGAATATAGCATCTCTGTGTTGCTTCTATGAAATTATATCTGGTCCAATTCATGGACAACATCTGCTTCAATCTCAAGATCTGTTTTTGAAGAATCTACAATAGATTTAGGATCAACCACTGTAGGCTTGAGAAATGACATCACCAATTTATTAGAAGAATAGTCAAAAGATGAAAGGAGCCTATCCTTATTCCCAGGCTTTTCTTTGAGGAACTTGGAATATGCTTCATTTTTTATTTCTTCATTCTTTTCTTTTATTTTCCTGAACCTGATTTGAATGTCTGACTCTGTATTGTCAGGTTCTTTAGAATAAGATGGCTTATCAACTTTAGATTGTGTATCCACCATAACTGTATCTTTCTGTTGGGCTTCAATTTGAACATTTTGAAGCTCTTTGAGAGTTTCAGTTGCTATCCTTGTAGCTTCATCATCAGTGTCATGACCATTATTATCTTCAATATTGATGGCTTTGTCCCTTTCTTCAATGGTCAACTTTCTTTTCTTATTATAAGGAATTCTGAATCTTTTTTCTTGAATAGTTTCAGCAATGAAACTATCTTCCTTTCTGCTTCTCTTATGAAGAATGTCAGATTCTTTATTCATTGTCAATACCTGTGTTTGATCAACTTGCTTACCTTTGCCACTGTTTCCCTGCATTTTCTGTGAATCATTATCAACTAAAGTGTTGGGCTCCCATTCAAGTTTGTTGGCATACTTTTCAATATGGGACTTGGAATCATGCAAGAAGACAAGCAACTTGCATTTCACTCTCATTGTGCTTAAAATACCTTGTGGATCATAATTCCACATGAAACTATATGGGAATTTATACTCTTTCAATTTTACATTGATTTCATTGGCTGCTTCTCTGTTATTTACAATAAATGGCCCAATTTGATTTTTCAGCTTAAACTGAGTCTTTTTCCTGGAAGCTATGAAATTGATTTCATTTGCATTTAATAGCTGCCTCAAATACTCCAAGGCAAATATCCTTGTTGTAACAAATCTTGGTAGTTTATATGGGGCCAGGAGTGCACCATATACTCTAATTTCTGTGTAACTTTTGTATAAATACCAGTCCCCTATTTTACAGCTCTCAGATAGCTGTAGAATTCTATGTGTCTCTTCATTGATTCTAGGGGTCTGCTCTTTGTTCAACTGATTCATAGCAGGCACTAAAAACAGGTCATTGAAATCTGCAAAGCTATATTCTTGTTCCATTTTTTTAGAATTGATGACCAAAACACAACTGAAAGAACATCCTTCAGGATCCACTTTATAAAATTCAATGGGAAAATTATCTGCTTGATAATACAAAAAGAGGTGAAGTAGATATGATGTGTATCTGAAGACTCCTTCTTCTGAAAATATAGACAACTGATAATGCATGTTTTCTGTAATGAACTTAGAAAAATTGTACACTATGGTAGGAGACTGGCCAAGACTCAGAGTTGACAAAAAACCTAAGATAGCCACATCAGTGAATTCATCACTGGTGTATCCTAGTATGAATGATAGCATTGAGACAATCTGTCTAGTTTCATCTGGGAAATCAAAGGTATCAAATGGAGGATTAAGCTTGGGGATATCAACTTGCTTGGGACAAAAAGTCTGGAAGGCTTTGAATTTAGAAGCAAATTCAAGCTCTAGGTAATTTTGAATTAACTCCTCTATGGACAATGAAGAAGCATTGGGATCAAGGTTCAGTTGTAGCATGGAGTTTATAGATTCTTCATTGATGTAAAACAAGACCTCTCTGTCTTTATTCACAATGCATCTTTGGTCTAGAAGATAAAAGGATTGACACAATCTGACAAAATCAGGGGATGAATGAGTTTGAGGAACAATGTATTTTGGCAAATTGGACTCCCAGACTGGTATATCTTTATCATCCTTCTCTACTGATTTACCAAAACACTAGTTATATACATCAAGCAAATTGAACTCTAATGAAGGGTCCATTATTCTATAGTCAAGGTCAACCAAAGGGCTATTTTCTTGTGAGATAACAGGACGTTGAACAGGCCTGACAACTTCTGTTGAATCTGCAGTGAGTACAGGGGTGGGTTTATCAATTTTGGAAGATTCAGGCTGAGGAGTTTTAGCAGAGGGTTTCTTTTTAGGCTTTGGACCTCCTGCCTTAGGGGTTACTTGCTTCTTTGTCATTTTTAATTGAGCAGAGCAAGCTTAGACTGTTTGCTGAGATTTTTTGTTGGAAACAAGGGCTTCTTAGAGAGTTTCTCTGGAAAAATAGGGTTATGAGCAGGATTTTGGATTAAAAGAAGGTTTTAATGCTTAGAATGTAGGTTATGATCAATTCCAACAGCGAAAAGACTAGGGTATGGATAAAAGTTGCAAAAAACGACAATTAGGGATTCTAGGAAAATTTTGACAGAGTTTCTCT